>VZRV01001399.1:657025-890001 GCA_013398115.1 Falcunculus frontatus | reverse complement strand
GGGGCCGCCGCTCATGCCGGCGCGGCGCCGGGACCCGGGGGCGGGGGCTCGGGCCGCTGCTGCGGGCAGCACTCGGGACAGCGGGGCCGCGCCGGCACAGCCGCGGCTCACACCCCGCTAAGCGCCACGGCGGAGGCACTTTGACTTTATCCCTGCCGTGATGCCATGGGGGAGCCCCCACCGCCCCGCCTTCCTCCTCGCCCAGCTGGCTGCCGAGCCGGTGGGGGTTTTGGCCTCCTAGTCAAACCCCGCCGTCACCTCGGCTGCCCTTCGGCGGGAGGAAGGGCGGTGATTCACGGGACGCTGCGAGGGCCGGGAGCGGAGCACGAGTGCGATGGCGGCGTGCGGTGCCCCCGCCTGCCCCGCTCTCGGACGCCAGCCCGACCGGGCACGCCGCGGGGCAGCGGAGGTGACGGCGCTTGAGGGGTCGGGGAGGAAGGAGTTGCTGAGACGACGGGTTTGGGGGAGGGTGTGGGATCTGCCCCGCGCCCTCATCACTTCGGCTGTAAAGCTCCACCTGAACGGGTTCATGTTAGGACACTGCCTGGTGGCAGCGATTGCTCCCAGACTACGACGAGGAGACAATTATTCATCGCTAATCTTTAAAAACAAGGCAAAGCCGCCCGGGAGAGTGCTCTGTGTAATGCAGCAGCAGAGGTGGCGTGCTGGGGCTGCGCAGCTGTCAGCGAGCGCTTCCCCGGGCTTGTGGGCTGCCTTTGGCCAGACCCTGTAGCAGCACCCGGCCCTTCCCTGGGATCCCTGACCCGAAGGAGCCATGCAATTTTCACAACATTTAGATTGCCTTTATACAATATATCCCTTTTAGCCTGTTCGTGGTACTGGTCTGTCCTTCGGTTTATGGAGCGTACAGCAGACAGATGGAGGTTGAGCTCTTGCACCAGAACTTAGTTTTCAGTAAAATTGCAGAAGATTTTTTTAATGGGATTTTAGTGGGCATTATAACATTTCCTAGCATGCATAGTTAATACTTTTGTCTTCTCTGGGTTACATTCAATGTTCTGCCTTCTCTCCAGATGAAAAAGTAAACTGTCAAACAAGCAGGATCTTCCTTCACAGAGGAAGAGAAGCCAAGAGAATGGACTGAAACTTAACACCCTTACATGTACAAAACAGTGCACAAGCCTTTCCTCCTCACATTAACATCAGCAGGGGCAGCATGCTGTTTCCTCTGTTACAGGGTCTCTGCCTTGCTTATCTTAAATGTTCCAACCTCAAACTGGCAACTCTAATGATTTGCAAAAGTTTTGATTGCAAATTGTAGTGCCATACTTTTAGCCTTCTACATTTGGTAGCTTTGCCTTGAAAACTGTGAAGCACTTCCAAAGTAGTGTAGTACTGTCGTTGTACTGATGTTTTGCAGTCTTTTGTATCAGGATATCCTGACTCATTGAACAAAGGGGTTAAGAACAGAGAAATAGATAATGTGCAGTACAGTAGCACAAGCATTGACACATTCATACAATCTGTGGTTATAATTTTCTAGAAAGGCAAATTTTATTGGTTTTCTTTTCATATGGCTTATTGTGATATTTTAGGTGTTTCATATTGGTGTGTCTTGGGCAATTACTCTTTAAAGCACTGTTCCTGTCCAAAAGGGATAAACTAGGCAACTGAAATCCAGAAGATTTTGAAGACTCTTTGCCTACTGGGTGGTTTAAACCTTACACCCCAACTACTTCGTTTTGGTTTTGCACAACAAGGAGTTGCAGTAACTTTTTTCAGCTATTGTTTTTCCTCTTTGTTTACCCCTGTGTTTTGTGGTCCCCACTGAGGCAAAGAGCAGAAGTGCCAGAACACTCTGAAAGAAAGGCTATCCTTGTGCCATTTCCATGGCACTGGATGCAAAAAGTGATGAAGAAATAACTGGAAGTGGCACTTAGTGCTATGGTTTAGCTGACAAGGTGATGTACTGCCAAACTCTGGACTCAATGGTCATGGAGATCTTTCCCAACCATAATGATTCTACAATAAAAGATACCAGACATATTGGAAGGCAGTGTATTCACAGATGCCCAGACCAATTTTTAGATGAATATCTGAATATTTAAGTGTTTAACAGAACTTAGCCACCAGCCATCTTGATAGCAGAATAAAAATCTTCTGTGATTTCAAAAGCTACACTACCTTCTTGTGTCCTTAAAGCTGTGAAAGGTTTTGTATCATCTGTAGTTCTGTCACTTGGGTGAGTACCTGTCTTATGGATAGGATCAGGATTAATTGTTGTATTTGTTTTCACTTACAGTTCTACAGGTGCAAAGGAGGAGGCCGGTCAGAAAACAAACCGAAATGCATCTGTTGTTATAGTTTCAGTATTTCAAGAAGCTATGTAATAAACCTAATGAACAGTATGTACTTTTTCTCTTGGAAAATTAATGTCATGTGAAAACAACTGCTTTAGATAGCCTTGAGTTTCTTTTTTTTTTTTTTCTGGTGTCTGGCCAGTTTAAGGATCAGCAGTTGTGAATGAAAAACACATTAAAATTGTTGCTTGACATTAATGGGTATGTTTGTAAATTAATTCATCTTATTCTTAATAAACTTATGCTTCACAGTTGTACTCCAATTTAATGATTAGTTTTCCTTGATTCATCCAAGATTTTGCTGTAACTGACTTTCTTTTTGTCTGTTTCATTATAAGAATGGAGACACATAAGAGCTGTTCACAGGAAAGCCTGGAAGATCTATGTTTGATTATGAGGAGTTTTAGCATTAAAAATCAGCTGTAGCATCACTCTCAGAGATTTCTAATTGACAGAATGCTCAGATTTTGCAAGTTCTCTGTTTCTCTGACTTCAGTTGTGCTGTGATGATTTACCCAACTTGAAGATGTGGCCTCAACATCATGCTTTTCATTGCATTTAAGGAAATCCATCAGAACTAAAACATACTCCTACACATCAATTTACCCAGCCATTTGTAACTGCATTTTAAGCAGTCCTTGAGCAAGCTCGGCTCACCTAAAATTTCTCTTTTGCATTCACACTTCCAGCCAGATTTGAAGGAAATAGTCCAGCAGAGATGGATGGCGTTATTTCTACCAACTGCATTTCTCTCTGACTCTGAGTTAAAGAAGCTTAAGTGATTACAAGAGAAATATAAATGTGTTAGCTCTGTCCCTCAGTCATTCTGGGAAGCAATGCCAAAAAAAAGGCAAATGGAGTCATCTGAAAACATGACAAGGCTGTGCATATTTTCACAGGTAGACATGAGAACTGAAAAGACTTGAGGAAAGGAATAACGCAGTGGGAGAAAAGGGAAGAGAGTAAGCTGACAGATTAATAGCTGGTGTTTCATAGTTGGTGTCTCTTAAAAAGTTTTACTTGTTTGCTTATTCACTCCGAAGTTATGTACTGAGAGCAGCAGCAGCAGAATTGCATGCCAGATGGTAGAGGAAGTGCCTCGTGTATCTTTCCAGTCTACTGAAGCCTGCAGGGTTCTTGTTAACCCACTGCTCTGGTTTTCATTGCAAATCCCTTTCTTCCCCTTTTTTTCTTTTCCTTCCTTCAAAGAAAAAGGAGGGAGGGGGAAAGGAAAAAAAAAAAAAGAAAAGCCATAGTTTAAACTGGCAATAGCACCATCCTTTTGGCTTTGAGCTACCCTGTCCTGTGCCAAATATACTGTCTCCAGCAGCTCTCCCACAACAAATCAGTCCAGACACACAAAAGCTGTAAAAAAAGAATGGTGAAGAAAGATCCTTGATTCTCCTCTTCTTACCCCCCCCCCCCCCCCCCCCCAAGCCTTTTCCTTTTGCTTCCCTCTTCGAGCTTCATTCCCCAGCAATGGTCTCCTTCTTGCCAGTACTGTAAGCGATACTGGGACCTCGAGCCTGCAGCGTTGCTGACAGCTTCTTTAGAGTACAGGCGCCTTTGCCTTTCTGTATTAACAGACTATTGTAACGCAGAAGTAATATTCTATTATTCCTCCCAGTTCTATTTGATAGCTGATGTTTGAAAAAATGGCTCATAAATTATCAGCGTGGCAGAGTCATTACTTGGGGAAACTTTTCCTATTCTTTTAGCTAACCCACACCACTGCATTGTGTCACAACTTGCATTTCCAAACTGACACCTAAAAAGATTTTATGCAGTCTATTTTTATGGTATATTATTAAAAAAAATTGGAAAAATAGTCCAAAATTTTTAAGTGATTCACGAACATTAAGAAGTCCAAATGTAGAGACCAGTTTCAAAGACTATCAGATACTGATTTTTAGAAAGTGTAAAGCATGTGTCTTTAGATGGCACTTATTAGTGGAATCATCTTAAATCAGTACTTGCCTATGAAAAGTATGCTTTTGCTTCTATCCCAGGGATTGAAGAGTCATGCAGAGACACTAGGCTAGGCCATTGCCTTGGGTCAGAACCAGGAGATGACACCATCCCTGGAATCAAATTTTAGGAGGTTTCAGGGGGGTGAGTTTAATGTAAAAGAGAAGATTGCAAATGCTGGGGCACAGTCCTTACACATAAAGTAACAAAAAAAAAAGTGCTGCACATTTGCAGCATAATCAGAGCAACAGAGAAAAGAAGAATGCAAGTGTGTAACTTTTAAAAAGGACAAGGGAACAGAATGCCTAAGAAAGTTGGAGAATATCACAGAAGAAACACAAGCAGACATAGTTATACAGAATTTTTTCTAATAACCTCCTGGAAGGTTTCTTTCATCACTTTAAAAATCACAGTACGATTTTCTTCTTCTTTGACCCACATTTGTCTCATTCCAAGTGTCTATTATTTTTAACATCATTCTTACCAGTAAGAACAAATACTCTTAGTTATCTCTGTCATTGAAATTACTTTATTAAATATGAAGAATTTTATATTTATTTGAGGACAGTTTCTATGTCTTTGCTCTAAACTGGACATATCAAATTCTCTAAATTCTATCTCAAAATATTTTTCCCAACCTTGAAATTATTTTAATATTTTTAGTATGAATTCTCAACAATACACTAACTTTTCTTTGATGCATACTAAAGGTACACAGTAGAAGATTTTTTTGTCTGCTACCAACTCACTGTCAAGAGCAGTGAGCTGAATGTCTAAGAGAATGGTACAATTAATTAATTAATTAATTGTTATTGCCTGAGCTCTGCACAGCTTCATGCCTTGAGAGCCTCACCTACTGGGAAATGTGGAAGACAGACAGTGGTGTTCTATGGGTTCATAATCTTTTGGTTGTTGTCATCAGTTAATCAGACTCCTTGGAAAAAGGTTCTGGAAATGGAGGAATAAGGATTGCTTGAGTTCTGTAAGGCAAGGAGAAAATGCCTTTTTCATTCTTAGTGCAAGTGAGAGAGTAAATTTTTATGATTAACAATTTGTACTACTAACTAAGCAAAAATGCTTGCAGTAAAGGAATAAACAGAAGTCCATAACTAATTGGAAACAGTGAGGTTGTGTAATATTTCCTTTGCTCGCTCAGGAAAATTAAAAGTTCAGCATACTGAATACAATGATTCAAATCTCCCACAGTAAACAGCAAAATTCTAGGTGACTTTAAAGGAAATAGCAAATAACAGAGAATACACTCATCTCACCTTAATAAACCATAATAAGAAAATAATAATGACAAGCTGAAAGGCAACTAAAAAGGGAATTGCCAGTATGATATTTAATTGTGTTGCACAATGTATCTGATGGACTGTGTTAGTTTATTCCCTCCCTTAATTCTTACACGCAAACGAAATTTACCTGATCCAAGGCAAAGTCAAAGGATTTAAGAAAAACTCATTGCCTGAGTTTACGGAGTGATCATTGCAACAGCTGCTTAATGATGGACTAGGCTAATGGAGTGGGAGGTTAAGAACACTGCATCAGCTTGAAAATGCTGGTAGAAATCAGGTAGGTAGAAAATAATAACCTGTTATTTGGGATAGTGGACATGCTAGTCATCATCTTTATGAAATAACCCCATGAAAAGAATAACCTCTGCATCCCACAGAATTCCTTTTAGAGAATAGGTGAAAAAAAGGCTGAGTAGAAAAAGGAACCAACTGTGTGAGAGACATCTATCCCTTAAATATATAACTAATTGTAAGTAACTCTAGGGTCCCAATGAATTCAAAGGGATTGCTGCCATCTTTAAAGTTGAGCATGTGTGTACGTATTTTCTCAGTTGGGACCTATGTATCTAAAAGTTACGGCAGCAGTTTGAAAGATGTGCTACATTTGAAATGTTTCTTCTGTCACCTCTTACCTTAATGAGATGGCATGGGTGGCCACATGGCCTATGATGTCCTTGTCCCTTATGGTATACAGAAAAGACTTGTAGCTATGATTTGGTCTTTTTCTGTCTTTTGAAATTATAAAAGTGAATAGCTAAGAAATCTACACTAAGTGATTTCTAGTTTAAATTTTTTGTCAAAGAAAGCTTAATACAGTAAGAATAAATGGAACATAAATATAAGGATAAATACAGATGAATAATAGTGCTTCCTCCCTCTTTTGTAAATCAGATATCACAATATTTGATAACTTAGTTTTTCCTTTTCACTTTTAAAATGGAGATTAAATAATATTTAACTAGGAAAAGAAGCACTATTTTAAATAAAATTAATACATGTTTCTTAACTTTGTTAACTTGTTAGATATTTGATGGCTGCACATATTAATATTGCCGAGATCTACTCCTCATTATTCTTCAGTCTTTATCTTTCTGACTTTAATAATTAATGGTGAATTTAGCTCTTTGTATAATCCCATTTAGACCCTATAATGAGCATTAGGATTTCATAGGTGCAGACCTCTCCCAGATTTATTCCTATTTGCAATGCAAGAGTGAAATAATGCAACTGAATTGCATTTTGCCCATTGGATTCTGGTTGCAGACTTATTACTATCTCTGACTAAATAAGCTTTGGTCATGTCGAATAGCTAGGCCAATAAGTATTTCAGATTAAATATCTACAATACCTGAGTACCATATCTACACTTTGTGCATCTTTATCCCACCTGCACATCAGAATTCCGATGACACGCATATTCCAAAGCTGACATTATTTGCCCTCTCAGAGAAGTGCTATAGCTTCATTTCCCTCTTTGCATCTTGCTGACAGCAGTGGATGAAGTTTGCTGTGGGGATGGACAGGAGATGCAGCTGGGAAGTCGTGGGAAAGGTCTAACAATGATGTAAAAATATCCTAGTGATAAACTAAGCTCCCTCTGACCTAGTTTCTCATGCTGCAAAATCAGGCCATATTTACTGTAATCAAGCTCTTTGCATTTCTTACAAATGCATTTGTGTAAATGTAGCTCCACTGGGATGAGCAGCTTTGGAAATATGCTGTCACCCCTGCCCTGGCATTTTATTACCATGCTTTCAAAACCCACTGATAATCATGCAAACGCCTGTTGGTTCTTTTCTTCACTACAGATTCTTCTTAAAATGTTCATACTGATGAAGCTGCAGAAGGAAAAAACTCAAGAGTAGATAGCCTAGGAGGAAAAGCTCTCTCTAAGTGGTCAAAAGCATCCACTAGATCTGCAGATGGAGGGGAGGCTTTCTGGAAAACCTGTTTCTCTCAGATGTATTTGGGCAGGTTACTCTGAGTAATGCAGTTCCAGCTGTATGGTGCTTTCTAAGATATCCTGACAATATGTAAAACCATGAATGTTTTCCAGTGTTTTCTGAGATATCCATTAGAATTATTTTTTTCCAATCCAGGCAATCACACATCATTTTGCCAGGCTCTGCACATCTTTTATGATAACAATATTAATTTAGATACAGATAATCTATAATATACATTTTAAAACCCCCAGACTGATCAAATGCTTAGTAAAAGTAGAAAGTATTCAGGTTGTTTTGAAAAGATGGTCATGAAAATACTGTATTGCACGCAGATTTTTCCCCAGACCTTGCCCACATATCAAAATGTGAGCTTTGGTCATGGTATTGACATCCATAAACATCTCTTTCCATCAGTAGCAGTGCAATTACAGAAGTTTTCAGGTGGGATTGTCAGGGCAAAAGTTCTGTCTCCCCTTCACCACCTGTTCAGTACTAGGAACTACATTTACTTGTGCTTTTTTTCTGAGGTTTGCAATATTTTCAGTCTATTTTTCTGAGGTTTGCAGCATCATGTGCCAAATCAATTACAAGGCATAACTGGCTACTTAAGATTACAATTTTAAGACTTTTGGGTTGCACTCTTTAGCTTGCCTTCTGCTGACAGAGATCCTCTAGAAACAGCAAAACCATTTTCAGCTACCTTGGGATGGGATGAGAGCTAAATTAAAAGTGATTGCTCCCACAATCAATGTCTGCCAGTTGCAATCTGAAGATGCTTAATTCAGAAACCAAGCTCAGATCCTTAGAGTGACAGGCGCTGTCTTCTCTGTATAAGGGCTTTGACGGGCTTGTCAAACAGTCACCCTTTTATTGGAGTCTGTAGAGTTGTGATCACACTCAGAGAGGCTGACTGAGGCAGGCTGCTGTGGGTTTCCATCAGCCAAGGAAAGGAAATTTTGATACTCAAGGGAGCACTGAACTTCCAGGGACAAGTGTGCTCCCCAGTTCTGTATTCCCTTTCCATACAGCTCTGTTCATGCTCTTGAGCACTTTGAATAGTGGAGATGTTACAGAGTGTTTGATACTGTGTCCCAGAATCAGAGTTTTAAAAAAAAGTCCAAACGATGGCCCAGGCTATCTTTTCACTTGTTTTTAATGGAATCTTGTGAATATACTAAATAAGTAAAATGGTTTCTGTTATTTTTTATCAGGAACTTCTTATGCACTTCAATGCAACCCATTACGTAGTTGTTGCTGGTTTTTCTTAAAGTATAATATCGATGTTCAAGTAATAGCAGATGAAACTGATTTCAGCCACCACTAACTTTGGCTTTTTAGAAAGGGAAAGAAATCCTTCAGTATTTCCAAGTTCATCTGGAACAGTGGTACAGGGAACAATTTAGCAGGGCTAGTGTGCAAGGAAGTGATGTAACTTTTACCAAATTTTCTGACTGTGTGGAAAAAAAATCCAGCATCACTTGGCCTACTACCCCATTAAACCACAAGTTTCCTGTGCCAATGAATTGGAAAATGAACTGCATCTCCTTTGCTGACATTTGCCATCTACATCAGCTGTTTTTTTAATGGCTAAATATCAGATTTCCAACTACGCTGTAACATGTGCTTGAGTAAGTCCAATAGGAAATACTTATTTAAGTCTCATTTTGGCCTGAACATAAACTTCCCTTTCTAGTCATATCAGAAACAGAAGTGTGTGCTGATCTAGGACTGCCTACTTATTCTTTAATATATTATTTTTAAAATCCTGGTTCCTTAGTTCAGAATACAATTCCTAACATACTGGTAGTAATGTTAGCAGTAGCAAGTTGAAAAGCAGAATTTGTTTTACAAAATGTCAGATTTTTTTTTTTATTAGAAGTTAGAAGTTAAAACCAAATGTCCATCAAGCAGAATTTAAATTTTTGCAGGAAATGACTTCTGAGAAAATATTTTTTTCCTTTTGATGTAGCAAGTATTCTGTTGAGATAACCTCAAAAAATTGCAGTATAATAAGAGATCCTATAACCTGGTATTTGAATAACATTTAACCTGGTATTTGAATAACATTTGAATAAACATGTTAGAATATTAAAGCCTAAATAAATTAACAAAACAATAGTGAAGGAAAATTACCAGAAAAGGTCAGAATGTAATGCTGGTTGTTTTCTTAACAAAATGAGAAACAAGAAGCAACTTTTCCCTCACAGAAAAAACTTGTTAATAATTTCATTTTTAGAAAAAAAATTAAAACACTGCCTTTTCTAAGGCAGTATGAATCCACCGAAGAAACCCCCAGCTTGCTGGAGCTATTTTATTGAAAATTTTGTCTATGAAAGTGTGTGGAAGCCAGAGCAAGCACTGGACAACGTGTGTGTAGGAATGAGGATGGGTTTGAGTAAAGAGCTCAGTGGCTTGCAGAGCAAGACCTGATAGCATCCCTGTAGCACTCAAATGTCTTAGAACCAGTAGTGGTAAAACCCTAGCCTTGGTGGCTCTGCGGTTGATGTCCTTTCCTGTGGCTGGGACCAAAGGACATAAGGTACTATAATAAGAGGAATTGGTAGAAATTTTCCTGTTGAAGGTTAAACAGTGAAGAGGTATACAGGAGAAAACGCATGGTAAAAGGGAATCATAGAATAATTTGGGTTGGAAGGGACCTCTAAAGGTCATCTAGTCCAAAGCTCCTGCAATGAGGAGATCAGGTTGCTAAGAGGCCTGTCCAGGCCAGCCTAGAATGGTTCCAGAGGTGGGGCACCCACCATCTCTCTGGTCATATACACCTGTAACCATATACACCTTCAGTGACTGGTAGCTATTTAGTATGGTTAATTATTTTTATTTTATTTTTAAAAAAAGTAGCAGACATTTATTAAGCAGGTGATGGTTTTCTAGATAAGATGAAAAATATTAAGCTCAAAGTTTATATAGTTAAATATTAAAGGCAAATAGTAGTTCTATTTAACGTGTACACCAATTTTAGGTTATTTTTGTCATTTTACTGCAGCATAGAGCCAAATATAACTTTCCTAGTAGCTTTTTTTCTTTAATACTAAGTGCCAATATATTTTAGTGTGGATGTGGGAGTACAAATCATTCGAATTAGATAATGTGGTAACAGATGTCTGTGTTATTGGATACTTATTTTGCTAGATGTCATACAGACAGGTCCTAATTATAATTTAAAGGTCAGTGTAAGAAACAGGGAGGCTTTCACAATGCCAACTGGTTTACTTAGCCTTCTACTCTGAATCACTGTATTAGAGAGTCTGTTTCTTCCCTTTGACTCGAAGAGGAACCATGGGAAAACAGCTAGATTATTTAACCAGGCAAGTTTTGTGCTGATATTTGAGTAAGCTAATTGTAATCTAAATTATAGTAACGGACAGTGGAATAGCATTTCAGACAGACCAAATGTCCTAAATTGTAACATTTGCTGTTTAACCATTGTGTAGTAGAATTTGGCAAGCATACAAACAACCAAACTTTGCTTTTATTTTGATGTTCAAAATGTTCCATTGCTTTAGAAATGAATAAATATTGGAGTCATCTGTGCACCCCAGTTTCTGCTGGGATCAGAAGTATGATAAGAATGGTGCAGAATATGCTTCCAGGGAAGAGAATCTCATGCGAAAATTCCGATCTCTGGTTTTCTGCCTAAATTCCAAGACACTAAGATAAATTGAAGCATTTAGAAATTAATTTTTTTTTTAAATAAAATGCACTCACCAAAGCTTTTGCGGTTTGCCTGTTATCTACTAAATATATCAGTAGTATTGCTTGAAAAGTGTTGATTTTGCAAATTCAGTCTCTGAAACTCGAGAAAACAGTAATGGCAATGGCTGTGTGAATATCTGTAAATTAACACAATAACTAAAGCAGGTTTTTTTTCAGCAGTTCTCATAATATCTATTCTCATTTAAGGAGTTCCACTGTATTGATAGCATTTTGTCACTTTCTGTCTCCGTCATACAGTCCTTATGGGAAAAAAAAGGAAAATGAGCTGTGCTTTTGTAATAGTCTTCCATCTCTACAGATGTCACCTGAAGACTATCCAAAAGATCTGTCACAAATTACACATATTCTTAAAAATTAATTTACTTCTTTTCAGAGCAGATAAAAATTCAGCTCTCTGGTCTGTCACAATGCCTGTGTGATACCAAGAAATTAGTTTTAATCACTTTGTCTATATCTAAGCTGCCTAAACTCTGGAGTTCCTCCTCCTTCTATGGTTGGCAATGTGAGACAGCTGAGAGCTGGGATGAGATCTAGAGCCTATTTCTTGTTTTTCTCTTGCCTTCTGGTTTCTCTGTGAAAAAGTCCAGGGATGTAAGTTGCAAAAGCACCACACTGCACTGGATAATGCTGGTTTATAAGGAAATCAGAACTAAGTCATTTGTAGCATCTGTCACACTGTATAAATGTAATAATATGAATAATATGGGAATAGTGTTAACTTTTTTCAAAGGAAGGAAGCAATGTTAAGAATAATGAAGCTTTAGTATACTGTAATAAGAGAGGCCTTACACCTCTTCCCAAACACATTTATTTTGAAGAACCTGCCTCAAACATAGTTGCATACATATAGTTTAACAGTTGGGCTTGATGATCTAACAGGTCTTTTCCAGTCAAAACGATTCTGTGGTTCTGTGAATCTGGACTATCAAGATTTATAGCTATCTAGTCACCCTCAGGGTACAAGTGCGATTGGCAAGACAGCGCAAATAACAATTGCATGTTGAAATGTAACACTGTTAGCCAGGTTCAGATATGGTGGTGTTTTTCCCAGGGAGTCGAGTAGGAGTTCATCACTTTGCAATGTCTGTGAGTCATGCCAGGTAACGCTGGCAGCCCTGCATGACCTTGCAGAGTGCTGTGTCCCCAGCTAACCTGAGCACCTCGGTGTGAAGGACACGTGAGAAGCCTTCCCCTGGGCCAGGTGTGTGCAAGGAAGGAATACTTGCAACCACCCCTAAAGCCCGCAGCAGGCACAATGTTCAAGTGGTGTTATTGTTGTCTTATTTTCCAGCCCACTTCTGGTTGGGCACTTATGGTTGACAAAAAGTGTCTTGCATCTGCAGTTGCTTTTATTATGAATAATATTTAAAAGGGTTTTGGTTTTTTGGTTCAAAATCTTTCGATTATTTGTGTTTGATTATTTATGTTGTCTTGCCAGTAATACCTGGGCTATTAGGTGAGGGTATAGTTGCAAACTATGGTAATAGCTGTAAGCTCTGCAGTTCACCCACAGCTGAAGTGTGACTAGTACTGAAGAGGGTTGGATGTAAATGCTATTTGTATCTATGGAACTTGAATAGACTATGAGCAAAAAATTCAAAAGCATGTTGTGTCCAAACCAATATTTTGGTCAGAGAAGTGGGATAAGGACCAGTTCTGGTCAAAACAGTGGGATAAAGATCAATCCTAAGAATCATCTGTCATTGTCACAAGTAACAAAGGCCACAGTTACTTTATCCCCTTTATGGTTTGTGAGGAGTCATTTCCCTTAATTTAACACAGAGAAAAGTGCTTACCTAATTTATCTTTTGTTTCAGTCCTGTCATGACTGGCAGATCAGCTGAAGAGCTGCAGCTGGCAGGCACAGCCCACAAGTGCAGCCTGGCCCAAGCTGGGCAAAGCTGTGGGCCTGGCTGGAGACTGAGATGCTTTGGAGGCGAGATGTGCTGAGAAATTGCCCTGTCTGGCCTATCACCAGCACTGCGTGCTGCAGCACTGAAATCACCTGCAACAAATGCTTGCCTTCTCACCTAAATACCAAAAAAATTCTATTGCTGTTGAGGTGAGCCAGTTTGCTCTACACAGTGAGTGAAGGGATGTGCATCTCTGAGAGGACCTAGCACTTAAATGTGTTTCAACATGAGCTACACTGGATGAAGAGCTGTGGAGCAGTAAGAAATGGAGGCAGAAATTCCTGTGTGTGATTTCTCTGTTCTGGACGTGTGTGGCCTTGGATGGGAAGAAGATCTTGCCATCCCATCTGAAAGTAATGGTGTCTTGTTTCTGAGAGGACCATAGACTTTGGAAAGTTGTTATTGTGAATATCTGTAAACAATTTTCATGCATTTCTTTCCCATGTGCCATTTTCCACATTACTGAAGACACTTATTTTTTTGTTAAATTTTGCTAAGAATTTACATTAAACTCCTCCAATTGCACTACACTAAACAGCATTGAAATGTATGAAATTCCTTTTCATTATGAATCCATAGACTGTAAAACCTAGAAGCTGGTTTCCAAAAATTTGCTGATTTGAGTATCCTGATTCCAGACAATCCAGTTAGAAGCATCTAAAATTAATTGATTTTCAGGAACTAATTAATAAGTATAATTTGACTAAAAGGTATATGTTAATATGTTTAATATGTTGCATGTTGGTATCATAAAATCATAGCCTGAGGTTTTAAGTTGTGATGGAAAAGATATAATAGCTGAGGAAAAGGTATCATCATTCCTTAAAGAGCCAAATTGACTTTTAAAATATGTGGTATCATGTTTCTTGGCTGGATTAATTCCTCTCATATCATGGAATATTATCTGCATTCTCAGAGCATGTCCAATTTAGTAATTTTTCTCTATTATACCATGTAAAATGCCCTTTACATACACATTGTAGTACCTTGCATTTGCTTAGTACTGCACAATGAGCATTGTATATTTTCTAGAAAACATGTATTCCCTCTAATGCCCATGTATGTGGAGTAGGCTTGTGTGCAGACATAGCAAGGCAAGACAACACACCCAATTCCACACATGCACTTCTGGGACATTTAGAATTAAAAACATAAATATCGGGCAATGTGAGACTCCCTCTCTACACCTGTAGCTGCATTACCTATGATAATTGTTAAAAAATTAATGTTGGACACGAGTTGCAATCAAGTGTTTTAAAATTTCCTTAATTATTCTATAATCAGAACTGGCTGACTTTAAACATGATGTGAACTGGACATCTGATTCTTCATACATGTGAGCCCTCTCAAAGTCTTACTACCCTCTCTCATTACTATTCCTCCTCACAGAGGAGGAAGCTCTTGAGCTGGTCATCCTTGGGTGCCTTCTAGTTAACCAACAGAACCAGCTCATTTGATTCATAGGAGGTATTTACATTGCCACACTTTATTTTGAGAGATGAAAATGCCAAATATCAAAATGCCTGTGTCTTTCTGTTAACTGCCAGGAAGCCTCAGATATAAACATTCTTACTGTGGACATATAAAGGTAAAAAAAAGGTAAGGAGAAAGCACACTGGTCCCCTGGTCATTCAGTGTGCTTTCTGTGAAGAGAATTTACCACCCTCAGTATTGTGCAATAACAATTCCCTCTTTAGAGCTGAGATCTCCCCTTTGTACTCTTCAACCAAGACCTTTCTGTGCCTTATTGTCTCCTGCTTTCTTTCCTTTTACTAGATGAAACTCCTTCTTTAAGCAGTAATTCAACAAAATGAGAGAATATAGTTAAAGACTGCAGAACCGGGAGCTTCTTTTATATAAAGTTACATAATTTCTTTTGTAAATTTATTTTGGATGTTTGATATATGCATAAAACATGACTAAACAAGCCAAGGAAATATATGAATCTTGATATTTTGGCTCAGTACCAGCCTCTTACAAACTTTTCCTCACTTCACTCGTGCAAAACAACCTAGAACTTCAGCCAGGGTTATCTATTTCTATATTCAGCCTACGATGGAAAAAGAGCTTACAAATATTAACAGCTATTCCATAATGATGAGACAATGAAATGAAATACCTCCAAATAACTCCAGTAGATTTCATCTTTTTTTTCTCCAAAGAAGCCTGAAGAATTAAAACAAATCCCATTTAGATAGGCCAAGTTTTAGGGGACAGTTAATGACAGAAACAGTAATTACAGGAAAGGCTACCTCAAAGAGCCCGAGTTCCACATCAGTAACAAACTGTTACTGATGAATCAGGAAGATAAGACTACCTTTACGGACAAACGGGAAAGGGTCTAAAAACAGATATTCCTGTTAACAATGGGAAAATATCTGGAGAAAAGCCAAAGTCTCATTTATTTGTGCAGCCTTTAGGGAAGAAGGTATAATGTATGGTTGCCATGCTAGGAATATGAGAAAGCAAATTAGCAACTGTGAGGCTGTTCAAACAGCAATCTATTTTAAAAGGCAAGCATATAGGATTTCTAGGATTTGTACATGATGAAGCTTCTGTAATGCTTTTGTGGATGGTTTGAGGATGTTTTTAATGAGACACACAAAAGTGTGTTTTAGCATATGAAAGAGAGAGCACGGTAGTGAATCTGACTTCCTATCACATAACTGAGCAAAGTATTGAAGGAGAAGAGGTATATCAATTTTCTGGTGATGGGAGATGAGAAGGACGCGGCTGCTGGGTTCTGCAGCTGGCCTGAGCCAGAGGAATTACTTCGTTTGTTACAACCTTGTGAGCTTTCATGTGTTTGTTTCCCTGGGAACAGGAGCTAAGATCTGTTGAGATGGGATAGTCCTTGACTTCCTGGGAGCAGCAGGTAGCCCACCAGATGATTAATAGCCTCAGCACACTGGGGTGGCCAAGACAGCTACCTCCTACAATCTCCTGGGTCATCAATGGGTGGTGTGATAAAAACTTCCACTACAGTTCTAAGGGAATTATTAGGACTGCTGGGACTCAGCTCTACCACAGTGTCTGGAGATGGGCGGGCGTTTGAGCAACTGGAGAGCAGAAGCAGGGATGAGAGTTTGGTGAGGACAGAAGCAGCAGGCCGCCTAGGTCTTGTGAGTTTTTCCATCACTGGGACAGCACAGGGTGAGCTGAAAGTGGCAAATTCAGGCACAATTAACTCCACATATACATCAGTTGGAATTTCTACTGCCTTGCAGGATGAAATAGGCCAACATGTAGAGAGAACTTGATCGTGATGGAAGGTGTTCACTACAGCTGCTCTCTGCTGGCTGGAGCTAGAATGAGACACCCACAGCTGCGGGGAGATGTATGTGTTCCTTGCTTTTGTCAACTGGTAACTTCCTGGACTTCTGAATTAGGAGAGCCTTAAGTTTTTACCTCACCGTAAAATGAAATGCCAAGAGCATCAGGTCTGTAATTTAACAATAATCATGAAGCCAGTAAGTCACAGCTTTGTTTAAGTAAGACCTGGTTAGGTCACATCTCTTAAAAGTAAATGAAAAGGAAAGATTAAAGTGGATTCAGCAGCAAACAATTATCTTTGACCACATGTTATCAACTAGATGGCCTTATGCCTTTAAGTCTAGGTTAATTATGGTTTTCTCCAACAATATCCAATTACATGACAAATAACCTTGGCATCTAAGGCAGGAACCTCCGATATGCGTCACTTCTTACCTCAAGAAGACTGTTTATCAGAGTTATCAGTGCTGGCTGCTGAAAAATCAGCCTGCTATTGTTACATTCCCATTCAGAGCACGCTGTCTTCCAAAACATCCGAGCAGACCTGACAGACTGACGGCTGGGAGTACTTTGACATACTGTACCAGAGGGAACTCCTGGGGGGAAAAAGCCAACTGCATTCATTGCACTTCCTCCTTTGTAGCGTGTGGTAACGTAGCTGGGGAATCCAGGGGAAGTCTCCCCTGTGAGAGACAAAGCAGCAAATACATATAGAAAATCTTCAGGTCATATTTCTGCTTTGCACTTATTTTACTCCAGGTTCTTGTAAGGCCAGTAGCTGCAAATTACAAGGACAGAAATGTCTTGCACTGTGAAAAAAAAGTTTTTATATACTGGGATCAAGCACTCCACAAAGAGACAAGCATTCCATTTCTGACTAGCCCTAGATCCCATAAGCAATAAAGACTGAAAAGCATTATTAGAACAAGTGTTATCATAAAAATGCTCCCTAAGAATAGATTAGAAGGTAGTGTAGTTTGTACAGTAACATCTTTTACTGTATTAGAATAAGAAGAGTCATTATAAATTGGAAAAAGAAGGAATGAACTTCATTACAGAATTGTTTGGGATATTCATTACTAGAAATAGCTATTTGATATATATTATTTTTTATCAGTTTAGCAATAAAATGCACTAATTAACCAGCATGCACTGGTTAACCATGCACTAATTACACTTAATATATTTAAGTCTGGTTTGAATCTTGGGTTATTGCTTTAGAAACATCTACTGCCACAAAGAAAAATTATCTTCCCAGCCCTTTACCAGAAAAAGATAAACTTTTGACTCATAGCTAATAAAACTTTTGTTAATAATTAAAGAATGTTGATGATTAGAAGCAGCCTACAGCTGCTATACATGGATATTACAGATGAGATCAATCAGCCTCTGTTTCTTAGTGAATGTGAAAACATTCCACAAGTCATCAAGATGTTACAGACTAGATCCAAAAAATGTTCCTGAACTGGTATTCCAGAACTCCAAATAATATTTTGTGCTTAAATCCAAGGATAAGACCCTGAAAACTCCCACTAAACTTTTGTTTGACATTGAAAATGCTTCAACACTGTGCAGCGCAAATTTCTTTCTTTGCCTTCTTGTGTTTTAACGTTAAAACCCAGTTGATGTCTGAAAGATTTGAGTCTGAGTGTACTCAAAAGAACCTCAGATTGAGACAGAGCTCAGAAGCCACTGCTGCTTTCATGTTTCCATCCTATTTGCATCCAGAAAAGAAACATTTTTTCTGGAGTCCCCTTGGGCTCACTCCAGTTGGTGTTCTCAGTACGTGCCAGCAGTGACTATTACAAAATAGGACTAGGAGGAAAAGAGATGCCTTTTCTTTATATAACAATAAAAATGAGCATGGAATTTATGTATCAGTTTAGCATTTACAAGGGTTATCCATAAATTGGGGAACCAGGTTAAATTTCACTGTCTGTCAGGGGGAAGGCTTCTTCCACAACTTGTATCTCCAAGAACACCTTGCTTGCAGCATTAGGTGTACTGAGCAGGAGCAGCCTTTCTATGCAATAAAGAATTCAAGGTTAGTTGTGTATGTGTGTGCAAGAGTGAAATGGGTTTGTAGTGTAATGGTTATTACATGCACCTAGGATGAGGAAGAACAGAAATCTTGTCTGAACTTCACAGTCTTCTGGGATTTTATTACATGACGTCCATGGGGGACATCTAGTCCAGGGACCACAGTTTAGGAATGCTTCTTCAGTAGTGTGAGATTTTAACTGGAGCAGATTAAGCTGTAATTTCAAAGTTTAATTTATTTTTGGCTTTTAAAGTTGGGCTTTTTTTATTTAAGAGTTTTAAATTTTAAAGTAGCTTTACAGTAGCTCTCTATGGTTAAAAAATTGGTCAGGTGCTTGTGAGCCAAATGAAATGCAGGACTGAGTCCTCAAGTGAACAGGGACTATTTGCAGTGAGTTTGTTCATATTCTTTTTCTAACTGGCTGATAAGCTATATACAGATGCTTTCAAAGTCCCACTGGGACGGGATTGACTATTTCAATATTTAATAACTTTAAAAGACTGAACCTGCAGTTTTCCTGTTCCAGTGTTGCTGCTTTATTTCATGGATACATATTTGAGTTCCCCATTTGAACTGACATTTGCACTTCTCAGGCAGACTCAGACACAAGTTGTGTGATGTTTTGCCTTGGAAAAATTACAAATAACTTGCCTCAAAGTCTTTCATTACACACCAGCCAGCACTTTAGGGTAGCCTTATAATGATAAGGAAAATATAGACAAAGAACTGTTCCACCAAGAAAGATGCATTCATTCTGGTGGTCTGGCTTAGGAAACTTGATTAAAAACAACTTCTTTGTTTGTTTGTTTTTGCAGTAGTCAAAGGGTAACTGGCAAGTGTTCATGCACCAGCACTCATGGGAGAAAACAGCCTGGAACGTGGGAGCAGGTGTTGCATTGGCCAACTTGAAACAGAGGGAAGATGACTAAAACCCTCCTTCATTCTCATCCCTTGCCAAATTAAATCCAATTTAGAGCAACAGCTCAATGTGTTGCTACATATTGCACCAACATTTAAAGAAGATAAAACCCCTGACTTATTTATTTTAAAACTGAAGAAGTCCTATTTTACAGTACCATAACAACTGCTCTTACAAAACAGATGCCACAGGATCAGTGAGCAAAGGGCATTAAGAGCAGAATTTTATGTCTTGTCAAGCAGACAGCTCCTCCATCAGCAGGACACTCTCACAAGCTGCACAACAGCACCAATCTACAGCTGACACAGGCACTACATCAGCTCCATCCCTCCCATTACATCATCCATGTCACTGTGTTAATCCAACTCATCTTCCTTTACGTCAGATAAGTTTACTACCACAAAGCTGGGTCACTAGAGATCTTACTTTTTATCTCTAAGAGAACAAGCTTAATAAATAAATATAGCAGAAACTGAAATTTTGGCTACAAGGTATTATTATCAAAAAATTCCTGAATTCCCCAGGGATTTTTTTCCATTTGTCAGAGTTGTTTAGTGCTCATTTTCTTCCACAAACAAAATTTCAGTTTTCATCTGTAAATACTGGATTCACAGATGCTATAGGAATTCCTCAAGTGAACCTTAACACGTCTGTCTCTGTATCCCATTTTCTTCTGTGACTGAGGTTACTCAGCCAAGCTGAACCTGCTGTGAGCTGTCACCAGGGACTCCAGTAATATGCTGGAGTAACTCAGTGAGGCACAGAGTGATGCACTTCCCACATAAAACACTGAAGCACCCAGACCTTTGACAACCTTGCCTGTTAAATGCCACATCAACTTTTCTGAAGCTAAAGCTTGTTACCAGCCAAAGGATTTCCACTAAAAACCACTGGATTTGAGTCTAGAGTTTTCATCTTTTACTGAAATGTAATTACAAGATCGAACTTCAGGATGACAATTTTTGTCAAACGGTTCTGAAGAAATTCTTCTTTCAGCCAGCTTAGGAGCACACGTTATCAAAAGCAGGTAAATTTTTGAGTGGAAGAGAAATGGGCATAGTGACAGCAAAAATAAGGACAGGAATTGAATGATGGGCCCTGCCTATGTGAACCTGTAGTTCTGGTGTAGCTCCTACCAAGGGAGTTATATATGTCCATAATATGACATCCTGCATCACATCTTGTTACTCTCGAGGCAGCTTCAGCAAGAATATAAAAACCAGATGGATAAAGGTGTTAGTAATTCCTGCAGATGATCTTTCCATTTCGACGAAGAAGATTTCTGGCATGACAGTGTTAGAGGGATTTATGCTGTTTTGCAGAAGGAGGGCTTGAGGCTGCACAGCTGCCAGCCTAAAACCTTTCTAGATCTACTACTGGAAATTCACTTAAAATTAAACATCAGCAACACCCTCCCCCAACAAAGATTTGGAACAAAAAATGTCTAGTAGGAAATGTTCAGGGTGAAGAGAGAATTGTGGTGCTTCTGATTAAAATCAAAATCAAATTCTCCCCCATCCCATTCTAGGATTACAGAAAGCTTTCCAGCACACATCTGCGTCCAGTTTCCTCTTTGTTTATTCAGTCATCAATTATCAAGAGACTTTTTGTTTTGTCTCAAAGAGCTGCACAATTTGAAGCAACTGTGGTATCTAAGATGGTTCTGCCTAAACCAAACACAGATTCCTTCATGGCACAGAGAAACTGGTTTGGATTAAAATAAAAATCTCCAAAACCAACAGCGTTTTTTCTGTAAACTGTTCTGAGGGCTATTATAATGTCATTTTTCCCCATGAAACAAATAGTACACAGACTTCAAAAGCCCTGAGTCTTGTTCTCAAACAACAGAAAATAAATGAGATTTGACATTATGATTTATGATGCTTCCATTCCTTTTTTTAAGAAAAGTGAAATAGGTTAATAATTGAAGTAATGCAAATTTGTATTCTTCTGGCTTCTAAAGTATTATGACATGCACTGGCCCCAAGAGCCCTCTAGGACAAATGTACAATGGCAGCAATTTCACTTGTGCCTTAAATGTGGTAGCTCCCTGGACATATTATTACTTGTGATAAACCAGTGGATTAATGTCTGTTGTTACATTCCCTGCTGATAAGAAATTACAATGAGGCATCTGCCATTCATCTTCCCTTTCCAACAGAACTCTGTCAGTGACTGCCATTGTTGTTACATCATGTAGCTGCTAGCTGGGGACTCGAATAATTTATGCTACCCCTTAACTCACTTTCACATCTTCACAACTCCTTCCATAGGAGAAGTTCCATGGTGATTTTAATTGAATATTTACAGAATGTCTGAGGGTATTGGCAAACCTACTTCAGGTTTCCAAAGCAAAGAAAAATAATACCAGTTTAACAATGATTTTGTATTGCAGATACTGACCCAAGTTTGTAAATATAAAACTCAGGATACCAACAGGTAAAGAAACTAAATTCCATTAGAAAATCTTCACAGGGCAGTTAGGGCTGAGTAAAATTTCTGTCTTTTTCTTAGACAAACAATGACCTTTCTCTTGACAAATGCCTGTCTCAACCATCAAAGTTCAAGAGCACATTCTGGGACTTTACAGAATGCCCAGTCATGTACCTTAACTATAAATTTGTTTTCCTACTTTTGTAGAAACCTGAAATACAGCTCATGGGGTGAAAATGCACAGGCTTCTTTTAAAGAGTATATTCTTACAGTATTTATTAACAAAAACAATCATAGGACAAACTTATTTATATCTTTATGGGCTATCTTTATGTATTGTTGTCTAATTGTCTGAAAGACAATGAAAGTAACTGTCCCTTCTTCTGTCAGCATGGTAATATGCTTCTTGTTATTACAGTGTTATACAATTCTGCTGTCAGTTTATTGCACTGTTTTCAGATGAAGTCAATTCTAGTCCACTAGTCCTTGCTTTCTTCTAAGAAAAGTCTGCTAATAAAGTGTCCCACTATTTCTGAGTTCCTTTCATTAGCACACTCTGTTATAAAACAAAAAGATACCTCAATAATAATAATTTGCCATATATGCATTAATAAAATGTGAGGATCTCATTATTGTATATCAATAAACAAAGCTCTGAAATATGAATAATTCCTTCAAATTAAGTGTTAAACTAAATTTGCTCTATATTAATCTATAAGCTCAGTGTGAAATCCTGATCTAGACTTAAAAATCATTTAACCTTATATTTCAAAAAGGAAAAATTTCTTATTGGGCTAAATCACATTTGCCATTCCCCATAAAACTGCCTTCACATGAGTGTATGAGACAAATGCTTGATAAAGTTGTAGGTTGCATGCACCAATTGATGGCATGCGTACTTGAAGTAGGCAAACGATAAAACACGCTTACAGCCTGCCATAAATTAAGAATTATATACATCCTAAGCATCCTCAGTTGAATCTTAACTGAGCTGAATGGTCCTGAAGGTAACTTGTGGATACAAAAGGCTGCATGTTAGAGCAACTGTTGGGTTGAAGTCCCGATGGGTGTTGACTCTCTGGCAAGGCTCAGAGAAGCAGGAGCACGAGAAGAGCAAATTGGCTGAGTTAAGCAGCCACAGCGGAGGCCCCCCAGTCTGGGCTGTGTATGCTTTGAAGGATTTTGTGTGGACTACCTCTAATCTACATCCATGGATTAGATGCCTAGTAGCAGCTAGAATACTCTAGAAGTGCTCCCAGAGCACAGGGCTTGCTCTATTAGATGTGAAAATTGTCCAGTTTGTCTATTCCGAGAGTGCTTCATAACGCAAACCAGAATTTGCAGTATGTTGGGATAGAATCTCAGAAACACACTCCTGAGATGATCTAAAACACTAATGTGCACACTTTCTTTACAAAAATGAGCTATAAAATACCCTCCCTAAAAATTTTACCGTGGATTGATATTCACAATGTTCTGAAAATCAAAACCATATTTGACACATTAATGGCAGAATTTAGTTTTCATATCTAAAGATTTCATGACACAGTCAAATTTTCTACCCCTGGGACAGTGTGCTGGATCCTTTAAGCATTTGAAAATTGCTTTGTCATGCTTTCAATTTACTTTATTCAACTTAAATTCAGGAGCTATTTATATGTCAGAAATGGTCCTGCAGCTATGTCAAAGGGAGAAAGAGAGAGAAATTAAGACTTCACAGAAGCAATGAGGAAAAGAATTCAGTTAATAAAAACAATTTTTCACAAATACTTTTCTACAAATGCCCTGAAAATTTAGAACTGGATTTTATGTTAAAAAACAATAAATTATCTTGTACATGAGGTTGATAAGCCTATTTTTCTATTATTCCCTATACTTTAAACCGTAGAGCTTTGAACACCATGAAAAACAATATCTACACTTCAGGAGTAAGATTATTCTCCTCCAAATGCTCACATCCACACTTCAGTTTCTTGAGGAGTCAGTGGGGAGAAACAGGCAGTCTCTGAGTAGGATTCCTCAGACTAGTTTTAGACATCTGTTTTGCAACGATCTAAGTCCAAAGGAAGCAACTCTTTCTTGTTCTTTTCTGCTACAAAAGGGATGATTAGGTGATGGCTGTAGACTTTAAAATTAAAGTTTTTTTACGGAAGTTTACAGACATTCTGTTAGACGAATTGCATCCCAACTGTCTTCAGCATTGTTTCCTCTGCAGAGTGAGAAGAATGCCCTGTGAGGGAATTCCAGTAAGAGAACTCTCTGAACTTTTCTGTAAGAAATACATTAATCTCTTGACACAGCCAGCTGCAATTCAGAAATTCCATTTCTTGTTGCTAAGTACAATTTCCATCATTTACTACCAATATTCACTGTCACGCTCCATGATTTCATGAGCCCAGAGCCTCAAGTATTTGGATCAGATCAGGGCTTGAGCATGCACAGTGCTGGACACCACGACTGACCCTGTCACGCAAACTTATTTCAATCTACTCATTTTTTGGCTCCAGTGAGAATATGTACATACATGCTTAAGTAGTTTGATGAGCAATGGATGATATAAGAGAGCAACTTAGTGCTTTAAGAAGTATGAGATGTACAAGAAGACAACAGATTATAATTGGAACTGATAATTAATAATAAAAAAATATTAAAAAAAAAAGAAAGAAGTTAAAGCCTTTAAGGAAAACTAGTTACCCAACTAAGAAGGAAAAAGAACAACAGGGTTTTGATTTGGTAGTTTTCTTTTTTATACTAGAGATGAAAAAAAATCCTACAAATATTGTGCTCCCAATTCTCAGTAAGAATGGTAAAATTATTAACAACATTTCAGAACAGCAAAAGTTTTAACTCCATAATATGAACCATCCTTATAATACAGAGCAGAGAAGAATATAGGAAAATGCCTTCTTAACCTGAGAAGTTTATGAGCATGTACAGCCAGGAACTGGGTGCTTGAAAGCACAGGAATTCCATGGCTTTCTGAGACATAAATCACTCTTACTAAGTGTAGCTACAGAATAATCCGTAGGACATTGCAGAGACTGTGCAATTCCAAGGTATCACCAAGTAATAATTAAAGAGGCAAAGATTAATTGCTAGAGATGAGCTCAAACCACAAATTATAAATTTGAACCTTAAAAATCTAAGTTTGAAAAGTTTGGGTCTGGAGATTTCATTATACTTCTGCTATCATGAAGGGATGGCTGATGTAAAACTGTGAATAAGTGTTTTCTTCTTCAATTTCGTCCCAAATTTGGAGTTCCTTTCCCCCCTCCCCATCTTTTGAGAGAATGTTAATACAGCAGTATGGTTAGTCACAGCAATTTTCAGCACAGAAAGTACTTTGGGTGAACACAACCCACTCATAACAGTTTGGACAAAGAAGATGGGAAACTACGTGTATGCAGTCCGTGTTTGGGCACGAGGTTAGGCATGAGGAAAAATCAAACTGTGAGGAAGCAGAGTGAATAGGCACTTGAAATCTATTTTCCAACAGCGGATCAGCAATAACTCATGTGACAAATACCATAAAATAACATATGAGATCATCTTAAGTAAATCAATCAAGCCACTGTTCCTCTGCTTTTCTAAGTACTTAGTGAAAAAAAAAAAGGAAATGTCTGTGAAACAAAACTCAGGATTCTTCTTCTTTTACATGTTTGCGCTCCCCCAGATGCAGGGGCCTATTTCTTATCCTCCTGGAGTCACACCCAGCATTTGTCCTTGCGCAGGGTCAATGGATGAAACAGAGTGCACTTAATCCCAACCTGTGTTGCCTTTATTTTGGTAGGCAAGAAAACAGTGACTGCTGTGAGGTTTAACTATCATAGGATGATGAAGGTTCAGAATTAAAAGGTTAAACTTTCACTAGATTATTACATAAATGGGCAGCAGAATGCAACCCTTGTGTCTGCAGCGTGCTTTGGACAAAAAGGGAGACACTTGGCTTTGCAGTCTGCTAGAGTTTGCAAGTGTTTGTAGCCGTGCTTCGAGTGCAACTGCTGGATAGGACTTGGAAACCTGTAGCTTTTTCCTAAATGTGATATGTGGTGAGATTCTCAGACAAGTCAAAAAACCTTTCTGATAGAAAGAGAAGCTGAGGAGTCAGGGGTTTGGCATATTTCTAGTTGGGGAACTGGAGGGCTTTTTCAATCATCTCTTGAGCTTTTGAATCTCAGCTGGATCTCCTAGTCCAAATGAATGGCTTTAGCAGATGTGGGCAACACAGTAACATTCTCTTCTCCAGAAAGCCATCATGCTGTGCTTACATTATATAGATGCTAGCAAATCCTCATTACTGCATTCTCTACAAGTGCCCTGACACTCCTATCTCTTTCCTGTACCAGGCTCAGACGTAGGATAAAACTATATATGATTCAGGTTAATGTTTATGTGATAGAAAACCAAGAATCATAAATTACATTTAGAAAACTGTTTTATGTGCATGCTCAAAAGGCAAAGGCCAGGTTTTGTCTCCTTCAGCACCCTTCTGAAAGGTAGAGTACTGCAAGAGAAGTAGTTTCAGTCTGACCTGATTTACAGGACAGAACAGGATAGACAGGTGGTCACTGTCACTCAACTACCAGGCTATATAATTACCTAAAATAGTAATTAGATCAAAATTACTTGAATAATAAGATGTTATTAGGGAACTGCTCTTTAAAATATTCTTAGGGCATCAGAAATTTGGATTTTTAAAATAATTTCTTACCTAAATTAATCAAATAGTCATGAAAGTAGAAGCTGGATTTGATATTTACATTCTTTGTGGCTTTAGGCACAAATCTTATCATAGCTCAGACAAAGACCTCCTACTTGTTTAGCCTGAAAGCATAACACAGTGATGAAGTGGCACAATGATGGTGTGTGTGTACACCAAAAATCCTTGACGAAGGAGTTGCTGTTGTGGCCTCATGCCCACTGGTTTGCCATTTTCTGTCTCCAAGCAACACTCCAATGGAGGCAGCCTGGCATCTTGGCCTTCCACACAAAACATGGGGTGATACACCAAGTCTTTAGCCTGCTCTGTACCACTATGGCCAACAAGTCACGAGCATCTCAGACTAAACAGGTGAGATTTAGAAAGTATTGCATTTCAGGAAGATACAATCAGCTTGGGGAGGAGGTCTTAGCTGATATGAAGGAGCAATAAGCCTCTGTTTCAGTGGTGGTAAGGACACAGAGAATCCACTTTTTAAAATTCATTTCCAAGCATAGCTGCAATATCAGGAGTTAAGTCTTATTTTTAAATTGTGTTGATATACTGGAATGTTGTTTTAGAGAAAAAAGGGAAAAGTGTTAGAAATTATTTGAAAATCCCTCTTCAGTTGGGTAGAAGAACTACAGTTCCATAGGTTCTGTCTATGCAATCCTGTTCTCATCAGAATAAATTGTTGGTAGAGAATGGCAGTTGGAGTATGAAATGTAAACGAAAAACTTGAAGCATTGACTTATATGTTAAAATTTGAATGTATCTACATTAACAGGATATCAAAAGGAGACATGGTGTTTATCTTTCGTACCATTACTTTATAAATGGGAAAAACCTGCTTCTCTTCATCCTGTGTTGCAAGCTGCTCATGGAATAAAAGCCTATCTTTTTGTAGCAGACATCCTAAGCCTCTCCCTTCCGACAGCTGTGAAATTCTGAGTAATCCTGATGGGCAGTGTATGGATTTCTTGCTAATCACTGTAGATTTTGGGCCTTTTCCCCATAAATATTTTGCTTAATTTTATAAAAATTAATTCATGTGTTTATTGCATTTCATTTGCACAGGCAGAATGCTTAGTCTGCATAAGGTCAAGTGCTCATGTAAGCCTTTGAGTGACTGGGACATAAATAGTCCGTATATTTGGCTATTTAGAACACCATTGCTCATGCATGACTATCAGTTTCAGCAGAAGTTTTGTGTGTGCAAGAGATATAGGATCGCATTTCAAATGATGTCAGCGAGGGCTCCAGGAAGCTTTGCACAACTGCAAAGCTTCACCAGTGCAGAACCATTTGGTTAGATGCCTCATTTCTTTTTCTCCCTTTGCTGCAGGGAAAGTTGACACACTTAATTACTCTTCAGTAGGTTTTTTTCCCCCATTAAGTTATATGGTTATTTACCTGACCAAGTTTTGCAAAGTAAGTTATAATAGATTTTTTTTTTCTGCCACCAGTAAAGGTGCCTTCAGTAGTTACGTAAGGCAGAGACCAGCCAGCCAGAGCCTTGCCAGTACCCCTCTCTCCTGGCTTTCAACACAGTTGTTATTCCAGTAATGTCTCTCTCTCTTAAGCTGGGGCTGCCAACTCTGTTCAAATGTGTGGTGGTTTTCTGCTGTGGGCAAAGAGCCACGAAGACTGAAGCTGGATCCACGAAACTAATTTCATGGCTAAATGCCGATTCCTTTACCCATAACTCTTCATAGGCAATAAATGGTGGAAGTATGCCACAAAACAACTTTTCTGGGGGGATGAGGAAGGTAGACACCTCTCTGTGCTGGAATATGAAAAAGTTTTTTGCCTCAAAGCAACAAAGTTATGTATTAGTAGTCTGGAGAATTAAAAAAAAGGTGGCACTGCCTCTTTTTTTTTTTTTTTCTTTTAATAATTGGGTTTCTGTTGTTGTTTTTGATTAATTTTAAATGGCTATTTGTGAGGAAACTACTTTTATTCCAAGCAAGGATTCATCTGTCTGCTTTTGCCAGGATTAAGTCTGCACCAAATGGGAAACAAAACTCAGCCATATCATTCCTGTCTGCATGGAATTTACAGTAATGAAAAGAAAGCACCTCAGCCTTTTGCCATGGGGCATCTGGAAGGCTTGTGTTTTCATCTTACTAACCAGCTCCTTAAGGAGGGCAATTCACATTTCCCCTGGAAGAATTTCTTCAGACAGCAGACTTTGCCAGCAAGAGACATGACCTCTTCAAAACCTACCCAGCATTTCATTAAGGAGTAAAGACTAAATCTGGTGGTGAAAGACTGCTTGCTGGAGTAACAAACTAAATAATTTGCACTTATCATCCATCCCCCTTACTTCACTATCATCAATCAGGTTGAACAGATTAAAACCGAAGGGATAATTTAATTTTGTATGTGTTGTGATGGGTACAACTGCCTATTTTCTGTATAAACAGGTATTTATTTATATAAACAAAATTTTACATCTATTTTTTTATATTTATATATTAAAAAAACCCCCAAAACATATATATATATATAAATTGAAGTTTCTCGTCTAGTTGGCAGACCTTTTTCCTTCAGTACTAGTCCTAGAGCTAGATAAGGGAACTTACTTTTTCCAGGATAGGTTCTTAAAACTCAGTGCTCTGCCATATATAGATTACTGAGTTAGCCTTGGATGAGCTAGTTGAGGAAGTGAGAACCAGTAAAGTTGCATTAACTTTGGACTCTTACAAGCTCATATGCAATCCTTCCCAGCAGAGTTAATTAGCTTAGGCATCCAACCAGCAATTTTCACAGCAAACTAACCCAATTATCTCTGCATGATATGATACTGTGTCATGTCTGAGCCCAGAATATGTCTGTCTGCATATGGGAAAAATTAACTTCAGGTTGTGCCATTGAAAATAGCAGTGGGTGCTCTAGGGAGAGGGACAGTTCCCTTCTGCCTTTCATAATACCAATCTCTAGACTGATAACTACATAGTGAGTACATTTCTATAACCCCAATTTATGTGCTAACTGTAATTTTTAAAGTCAGTATCATTATAAGTAAAGAGCATGAGGAGTCCAGGGTTCTAAATTCCAGAATGCAGCATAAAGCAAAAGTTTTTTGACATCCTGTTCAGAATTATCAGAAAATTTTTTCGTGGCCAAGAGCCCTCACTAACTTGATAACAGTTCCAATTTAAGCAGAACAGTTCAGATTTTCTTCCTTGCCCTGGAAGTGCTGATGAGCTGCCATTATCTCCTGGCAGACTTGGAGATTCAAGGGAAATCTCTGATAACACACTTCTATTGACAGTGTGGTATTTTCATTACTTCCATTACTGTAGAACTGCAGCTTCTCATTGTACTTATAAATTTATTCTTCTTCTTCCTAAGAAGTGAGGAAGCACTTATCTTCCCATTTTTCAAAGGACAATGGATGTGCAGGGTTCAAAGTCTTATCAAATGCCATACTCAAGAAAGCTGTGATATATTTAGGATCCGAACACTTCAGGTCTTCAAAAGGGTAAGGTGAACCACTGACCAACTTTCTTCTGTGACAGTTATCAAGGTTGTGTTGCTTTAGATGGTATAACATATTGTCCAGGTTTTGGCTGGGATGGAGCTAATTTTATTCTTAGTAACTGATACAGTGCTGTATTTGTAATTTAGTATGAGAATAATGTTGATAACATACTGATGTTATAGTTTTTGTTCAGCAGTGCTTGCTCTAAGTCAAGGACTTTTTGGTTTCCCATACTCTGACAGTGAGCAGGTACATTGAACTTGCCAAAGGGATATTCCATATTGTACAGCATCATGATCAGGAAATAAACTTGTGTGTGTGTTGGCTGGCAGCTATCGATCACATTGGTCAGCAGGTGGTGAGCAATTGTATTGTGCATCACTTGTTTCTCTTGGGTTTTATTCTGCTCTCCCTTTTTCATTACCACTATTATTATTGTTGCTATTATAATTATTATTATAATATTTTGTTTCAATTATTCAACTGTTCCTGTCTCAACCCACAAGTTTTACTTTTTTCTGATTCAGCTCCTGCTGCAGGAGGCTGTGGGTGAGTAGCTGCATAGTACTTAGTTGCCAGCTGGGATTAAATCATGACACAGATAAAAGTGTTAAGAAACAAGCATGATATAAAAAATAAGAGGGAGAACATAATTTTCTACAATGACTTTAGTACAGATAATTACACTAATACTAAATATATTCTCATCAGGAACATAGCTATTATCTATTATATCCTCAGGAAACACTGCTAAGTGACCATTTAATTTTGTTAAGTCATTTTTTACACTTGAATTATAAATATCCATCATTGTGATGCTGAAAGATGAGGTATTAAACTGATTCTATGCTCTTAATCTCAGGTTGAGTGATATCTAGTCAGTGCCTTGGAAAGTTACCTTCTTTTACTATAGGCATTGTAAGCATTTTGGCATTCTTTAATCTATTATTTACTGTTTTCTAGCAGGAAGATAGGATTTGTACTGCAAACTTCTCTTCCTCAACCTTTATAGAAAAAGAACTTCATACACATAATCCATGTTACCTCAAGGAATGTAGATTCAGTGGCAAGCCTGGCATTACTTCTAAAAGACTTTAAATTTGAAGCTAACCCAGAACCAGTAATATAAAGCAGATACAGACATTTTCTGACAAAACCAGCTACTACCATTTTAGAGTACAGCTCAATAACGTACAGTTTCAATATGGACTGATGTTGCATCAAAGATCCCTGAAGAAATACCGTCAGTACTCCAGGCTCCTGTGTTTCTTTTCTTACTAGAGTAATTATCCTCTTGCAGTTGCTGGGACTTGCCCTCTAGATTTCTGTCAGCACAGTGTCACTGTTACATTAAATGACAGCATGACAGTTTCAGCATATTTCAAAGATGGAGCATTCAAAAGAGATGGCCCTCTCAGAAGGCACGCCGTGCTTTGTTCACTGGTTACACCCACAGACATTAATAATGTCAGCCTTGCATTGATCAGTGACAAACTGTGTTACATTCTCTTGGAAATTCAATTCTCTTGTAAAATATAAGATTGGGCATTACACGACACATTCAACACAAAGTCTCAGGCCTTTTTGGCTGCACAGTTTCTCATTCCTGCTCTTCCCTACAAGTTCAGTATGAAAGGAGAGGTGTCCAGAATGGATGCCCTCTGGCTTTACAGCACTACCATTACCACACAGACTTCTGTGATAAATTGAGAAAATGGAGCTTGTCTCCAGTAGTCACTCTCAGAAAAACCATAGTTTCTGCGGTGTTTGTACTTGTTAGTATCTTCTTCTCACACCTCTTACAGAGCCAGTTCTGGAATATACAAATTGCACTTAGAATAGCTTCAGCTCTGTACATGATTTGGAATACCTTAGGGTGAAATGCAAAATTCTGTATTATATATGGCACTACAGTGCTTAATTTGTTAGAGACACTGAAAAATAACAGTAGCAGGCAAAATAATTTTTAATACCTCTCAGAGAGATGGAACCTCTGAGAATCAGTTTCAGCTTTGGCATGTGCTCTTGGAGTGATTTTTACATTCCTAGCAGTATCTTTACACAGCACAGCATATGTTCTCATTCTTGTATGTGTATATACTACAAGACATAGATAAGAATACATGTAATGGAAATGAGATCTTGTACTTCTCACTTCTCCTAAAGAATTGCTTGCACTAAGAGGGATGTCAAACTCTCAATTTTGGACTGACTTGTTATAAAAATGCCAAATGACATGATGAACCAACACATGCAGAAGGGGTTTTTTTGTTCTCTCTCCCATCCCCCATTCTTCACCCTAATGCATAATAACATTTGCATGGATATAACTTCTTTAGAACTAGAGTATTAGGAACTCAATTGTATTTACACTGTACATTATAATTGGCATGATAAAGGATCACAAGTGTATCTTTTTTGTCAGCTTGTTCCATTAAGAACTTCTAACCATGGATCATCGATGTAACAGATCATTACGGCCCATTGTGTCAGTTCATCTGTTGGGATCTGTGCACTACAAGCATGACAAATTTCCTCTGCAGCAATTATAGTCTATTGTGACAATAGGATTTAATGAATATAAACAACAAACCACATAATCTGTTATTACAGAGCACAGCTATGCACCCAGATGGGAATTAAGTTCCTAGACACTGCCAGTTGCAGTTTAAAAAATTGTGGCTCTTTCATTCTTCACATTATTAGATGCAGTGCTCTAATTTACAGTATGTATTTATCTCTTCCCTGGCAGGTCAAAGGTCTTCAGAATTTAAAGCTTAATCCTGCAAGTGTTCTGTGGTTTCATTTTTTTTCTGAGTAAACATTATCTCTTAGGTTTTTTGACACTTACTCCCTGCCTTTCACTGTAATACTAGCCATGCTGTTAATGTTTCAGTACTAACATTGTAGACAAAACAAGCAACCACAATAAAATTGGTCACAGAAATTAATGAAACATAGCAGAATAATCCTATATTGTTTCTAGAAAATAGACTCTTCTACTTAATAGTAATTTCTACAAAGCCAGATCAGTGCAAATCTGTAAAATCACAGTGACTGAAATTTTTCCTGACTGATTCAGCTGAAGGGTTGATTTAGACACTTTTGATACATGCTTGTGGAATTAATACTGTCTTTAGAAGTACATATTTTCAGCATTTGAATATGAGTTCTGGACTTCAGCACATCAGAGCTTCCGATTACAGTGTTGGTACAGCTATATTTTCACCTACGCACATGGACACTACTGGAATATGCATACTTCCTTTAAATAATTGAAAATTCACCATAAAGAATATATTAATGAGGACTACATGTGGATGAGCTATGTAAATGCCACTGTGGATCATGATGGTCATTGTCATGCACTTTTGAGAAGAAATTCCCAATTAAACATATTTTTATATACACACACTTGAATAAAAAAGGGAAGAGACTCTTACCCTTACCTAGCATGCGAACACATTTGGCATTCTGGTCAGGACTGTCAAATGAGATTTCTCCGCACCTCTGGGGAAAAAAAAGATATATTTTGTTAAAGACTCTGTGATAGTACCCCTGTCCTCATCCTCCAATACCTCTGTTTATATTTTGGAACTAGAAATTTTCAAGACATTGTAAAAACATCAAAATGAAAGTCTTTGCAAGTAGCCAAAGTTTGAGAAAAAAATGAATATCATTTATGTGCCAGGATGGGTCAACAGTGTACTCCAGGGTGTTCACCGAGGAAAACTCAAGGTAATGTCTATTGCCTTTGGATCTGTATTAAGCTAAGACTGATGTCTGCCCCAATCATCAAGGATGATTGTCTCCCTATATATTCCCAGTCAAAGGACATCATTAGAGCTATGATCAGAATACAGAAATGTTGGGTTGTTTTCAAAGACAAGATATTTTTGAGTTTATGCAGACAGGCCCGTCAGTTTAGCTGCCAGGAGAAACATAATTGGTGTGGCTCATGAGTCTGATCCAGCTTCAATTAAAGACAATCAGTGGACAGATCCCACTAACTTCAGAAGTGGTTTCTTCAGGTGCTACATAAAAGATTCAGTTTTGTATCACTACACTCAAAGCTCATCAGAGGGGTTTAAGGACAGTCTTATATTTTATAGGTAAAAGTGGTCTATACTTCCTTATCTATGTACTTATGGTTTTGATATCCATGACCAAATGGGAATAAAAGCAGAGCAAGTAAAGTTTGGAAAAATAACTGAGAGCTGTCCCTTCCTCTTTCTTTCTTTCTTTCTCTCTCTTATGTACTTTCTCCTTTACTGGGTTTTTTTTTTTTTTTTGCTCTTTTGTCCATTAATGAAAGTGATATTGCAGCAAATATTAGAACCTGCAAAGAATCAGGTAAGTAAAAAACCTCAGAGCATCAAAGAAGATGAAACACAGCAACAGTTTCATAAATGAACAACACATTTGTAACTCACTATTTTAAAAAAACTCTTCACCTCCCTCACACTGAAATAAACACAAATAAACAAACAAAAGTCCCACACAGAGTCTTTTCATATATCAGTACATCTAAAAAGAGCAAACAGATGCCTGTATTAACCTTCCTAGGTGGGAGCACATACTACTGAAACATTGAAAAAGAAAAAAAACACCTTGCATTTCAAGGTTAATTTTATGAATGCTCTTATACCAACTCCCTGTCAGGAGAAACAGAAACTTGATATTTATTCTTCTAAGAAGAATGCTAAAATATAGGCATCTTTTCACAGAAGTCTCCCAGCTGCTTCTTCTCAAGCAAGCATACTTAGACAAACACGGATGGAGGAAAGCATGTCAAAATTCACTGCCCACCTCACCCCTGGAGTTATGCTGCTCTGTGAAAAGCTTTGGTTATTTTTAATTCAGTCCCTCAGAGGTATTGTATGTTCCAGACATATTTATATAAACATCACATTTCAGGCTGGCAAATGGTGTCTTACAATATCTAACAATACTCACCAGTCCTAGTGTTACGAAATTGGGAAAACGGCTAACGTTCCCCAGAGCCCACTAAGATCCCATGGGATCCATTGTGATGATGGATGAACTTTGAAAACTTTGCAAGCAAGATTCAGATAACTGTACACAAGTTCACAGCCTTATCTGAATTCTCTTTATGCCTACAACCCACAAACCTGGTTGAAAATCACATTACAACAGTCAGCCTAGATTTTTCACCACTACCACTGCAGCTGGAAATACCAGGAGAAAGAGCTTCGGCAGCAATTTAATTTCTGTTGCCAGTAAAAGTTCATAGGTACATGTCAATGGGATGAAAAATAAACGGCTAGCAAACTGCTCAGAGCATCTGAAAAAGACCTAGTTGGATCCTGGATGTGTAAAACAGCACAGAAATACAGCAGGAACTCACTTTTGCTCATCCAAAGAATAGAGTCGTTTGTGCATTTTTGCTGTTAGCAAATGTTTTCCATGAACAAGAAGTGAGGAATGATTTCAGAATTTAATCTTTAGGATTAAATCGGGACTTTGCCTCAAGTGCTATGTATTCTTTCTAAGGCTGGATAAGCTTCCTCTGTCCTTTTCCTGGACTGGCTTACTTCCTTTTCTGGTTTAGGTTTGTTCTGTCTGCATGTACATCGTGGTTGGTACTGTGAGATGTGGCCAAGAGTCTCTTCAAACCCAGTCCATTTCCAAACTAATCTCACAGCAGCTACTCATTCTCTCCTGAAAACATCTAAGTTGGCTATAGAGTCAGTAAAGGATCTATCAGGGGGAAGGAATAGGAATTTGACATTAGATGTTGGTTATTCTACTTTTTATTTTCAACCAGTCAGAAAACAGAACGAGAAGAAGGAATGACCTCGGACATATCTGAGTTTGGGATACTTTACATCTCAGTTTGGGCTTCATGGCTGGGTCCAGTACAATATTGGTTGGACTGGCTCTGCCACATGCACTCCTGGATGTCGGGCTGGTGAGTTCACAGAGACAGCCCTTCTGAAAATAATACCACGAGTGTTCAATTTCCCTGGAGAGTGAGAGCCTTTGTTGTTGAAAAACTTAAAAGAACTGTTGTGTTTTGAATTGGTCAGATTTAACAAAGAAATGGGTAAATACAAGTAAAATCCAACCCTCTGAGTCTTCATTTTACGTTCATATATTTTGAATAACTGGACTAGACTGGGGTTTTTTTCTCTTTCTGGATGAAAGGAAGGCAAAGGTGATTTCAGTGAACAATATTTTCAGTAATAGAGGTGTATTTCTACATAGGATTGCAGCCTGCAGTCCATTACATATGTGAAATTTTTTTTATATTTATATGAGAAAATAAGTTAATAAATTATCTACTCTCAGCTCCCTTTTCTGAGGTTGGATGCATGTCATGATGTTGAGTCTGTTACACAAGCTGCAATGTAGTAAACTAGAATGGAACTTACACATCCCCCATGGAAAAGAGACTGAATCATGGAGCAGCTGAAAGTGGAGCTTAAAATAAAACAAAGTGAAAAATGAGAATGGGGAGAAAAGGACTTGGAATTCAGAAGAAATATGGCATGAACTCAGGTCCTTTAGTGAGATAAGTAAATTGGAGAGCTTGAGGCCAGCCTGGATGACTATGAAGGCCCAGTATCACTTGTCAGAAAAGGGAAACACCAAAAGGCACAGGCACCATCTTCCACAGAGAAAGGCTCTGTTGGAGAACGGTGCTCTCAGGTAAGATGACCACTTTGCAAGATACTATGAGGAGTACACAGGAAAATGTCACCTGCAAGAAGCCCTGTACCAAAACAGTGTAAATAAAACTGCAACAAAGCAGGGTATGACTAAGAGGAAAAAAAGTTCATGCAGAGAATGTATGGAAAATCTACTCTATGTACTAATGCAGTAACACGTCTCGTGTTACCTCTCTGGTATTACGTGATCATTCATAGGTTGGGTTTCCATTTCCAGCATGCCTGGGCTCACACCAGCTGCACTGGGGGATATGAGATATGTAGCAATAAACAGGGTGTATATTCCCCAGCCAGAATAAGCTCTTAGTTTGTTGGCTTTTTTTGTTTTCTTTTTTAATGTTGTGGAGAAAATTTTGCCTGTGAAGAAAGTGGTTTTGAAGTCATTCTATTCAACTTGTATCTGTAGGATTAACTAATGCATTGTTTATTTTAAGGAGAAAGATGCAAATCAAGTAATTGAAATAGATGGGTCTAAACTCTTTTCTATGACAAAATTCAGCAAGTAAATGTCTGAAAGTGTTTTTCATGAGAATTGCAGTAAGTGGCATGTTAATTTTCTACTTCTTAAAGGCATATAATTAACACTGATCTAGCATTTAACTATTTTAATCATGTTAGATTGTATACTGTTTTAAAAATATAATAGGAATTTTTCTGGCATGAAATTTGAACACATGTAATTTTGACCTTTTTAAACTGTAGACAACCAAGTTTTGTGAAGTCAGCTTAAGAGGTTATTGGAGTAGGAACCATATTTATAGGCTTCTTCATTTTGATCTGCTGTATTCTGCATGTTCTGAGCATGATGTTCAACACGTCTCTTCCTGATTATTGCAATAATCAGGGAGGTACTTGATGTACACGATCAGCCGAACATGACAATAAATATTGGATCATTTTCTTTTTGCAGGAGGTGACAGGGATTATTGTACCTCCAAATAGAGGAGGTGTGTTAACTGAACATTGATTGCATGCCAAATATTTTTTAAGAATCTATTGATTTCTTTTTTTAAAGTAACCTTCAGTTAGCATGCTTTGCTCTTACCAATAGTAGATGGAAGTAGATTCCACATAACGATATAATTTCATGAAAGAGCTTTTTCTTTCTTTTTTTCCCCTAGAGTACTACATATAATTTCTTATTCCTTTAGAAAGTAGAATTAAAAGATATACTCATTGACACAACTAATTAAAAGAATTTGAGGCAGAGCAAAAAGCTTCTATGCTTTTATGAATAAATGGATAATCTCAGAGGCAAAAAAAGTGCTACTGTTATTCATATTCGTTTTCTTATTACGTTCCTTTCTCCATCACCTTTAAAAAGTACTTAAATAAAGTTCTCTAGTATGCAAAAACATCATTCTATTTGCCTAAGGATTATAGATGTAAAATCTGTTCACGTGAAAAACAACAGTACCTTGTAAGTCTCAGCAAACTTCAATAAAAACAACAGGCCATTCATAAATAGCTGAAATCTAAGGGCAATATTTCAGTCAGACCCCATGCCTTTCATCTTCAGGCTGCATGGAGGCCTTTTAAGGTTGATTCACCTGATAAACTATCAGAGTGTAGGAACTGTAGGATATCCAAGGCCTTGTGCTTCCCCTTCTGCCTCTCCTCTCTGACAGGTACAAAGGAAAGTACGGGAACTACCAAAGCAGACTGATGTGTAATCTATCTTACCTGCAGCCTTTTCACTATCACCTCCCCCAAAATGAAAGCCTTGTAATAATATCTGCTAGTGATTAAATCAATTTTTATGCAAAACAAGGAAGTTCCCTACTGATACTCTTTAATCTTGAGATGCACTTAAATGTCAGCTACTTTTGAGTTTGCTGAACCTTTATCCATGGTCTTTGTTGGTCTTAGCAAAGGAAATAAAGCCACTGCTTTTATTTGTTTAGAGACAAAGCGCCTTTTCTCTATATCACACTGTATTTTAACAGGCCCATATTTGATCAATTTTCTCGGAAGACAATAATTGCAAAAGCTCACCCTATTCATGTGACCTTGAATTGATGACTCTGCATTCTTCAAGAATTTTACTTAGCCTTTCTTACATGAAAACGTGTATAATGAATACAGCTTGAGAATTACATATATAAACATTCCCATTGGTAGCAAACACTACTAGAATCTTTCAGTTAATGAAATTGCCCAAGATCTATAAAACATTGTGACTGGTTGTATGTACTGCTTCCCAAGGACTTTTTAACAGTTCCCATAATGATTATAGATAAAATCTTATACTTGCCTGAAAATTTAGATCTACATTAGGCAAGTCAAGGGTTTCGCTAAATTGGGCTGAAAATAACTACACTTCCCTTGAACTGGCGTGTATTATATGTGTCCATCCACTTATAACTATGGTGTAATCACAGCATATTGAGGATTGCCTTTAAAATACTATTGATGCCTTGAAGTGACTACCTGGAAACAGAAGCTAGACAAGAATAAGAGAATAAAAGTAGGTATTTATCTGAAGGGCCTTTAAAGGTACATCCTGGGAGTGTAAAGCCTATGAGGGGCTCCACCCAAGATGGACACTGGGTCATGAGTTCTTCACACTTTCATAAGTTTGGTCCATTTGCATATCAGGGTTAATTCTCCAGTTATAACTTCAGTTAATGATGTAATTACCCCAAGTTGGCCCTCCTCTTCAGAGGCCTTAGTTTACACATTTTGGGACCTGGGACAATCGAGGTGTTCTTGAAGAGCAAACCTAGAGAGGCTTTGTTATGTGTAACCAGCATGAGAGAACAGCAGTTAACAGGCCATATGAAACTTCAGAGTTACACACTAGGCAGTACAGGATTTGAAAAATATAAAAGTTAAAACCCAAGGCATCCCTATTAGCAGCCAGAATGCTACATTTTTTGCTATTCAAATTACTACTATTACATTGCAACTATTATATTGCAGCTATACTGTATTTCACGGGTAAAGTTTCCAGCTTCCCTATTTAGTATCAGCATTAAGGCATACTTAAACTGAAAATTCAGGTTCTGTTAACACCTGGATGATTTTCTGCAGAGTAGAATAGCTATATCTGGGCAGACTTGTTTTGAGAGCTCATCCCGTTCAAGTTTTCCCAGTAAAAGGGAAGGTTTCTCTTCCCTCCAAGAAATTAAAACATGTTGCTCAAGTAACCTTTCAACACTGTCACTGTCAATCTCCAGAAGCACCTTGGCACTGCATTTCACTCTGGAATCTACTATGCCATAGACCCTCAGCTAGTCTGAACAGAAGACACAGCAAACTAAGTAACTGCAACTAAATTGAGCAATAATTCTCAAACAACCATTGTTGCCAGTAGCCAGCATCTTGTTTGTGGGTTAAATAGCCTGAGGTGAACCTTTAGGCAATTCATTTTATCACAAACCTGTGATTTACTATGGTTAAGAGTGGTTTGAAATGGATTAATGTTGCTGGAAAATGGATATAGCAGTTTAACTACTCTGTTTTCTTCTTGAGTCAAGGAAAAAAAAGTTTAACAGCGTGTGACTTCATTAGGGAGGCGCCAGTAGCCTTGACCCTCATGAGAATCTGTCAGTCTTTCAATATGGCATCCCTACTTTTGCCATAAACACTACTTTTAAGTGTTTATAACAGGGGCACTGGGAGCCAAATCCAGAATTACCAAGCAATAAAAATGTTGGGTTTTAATAAGCAGCAAGTCACAGTCGAGTGTGCATTAATGGGTGAGGCACAATTTTCAGGCATGTTCTGAGGGGGTGCCATCATCCACAAAATGTTAAGGAGTAGGCTAGTTTTTTACCCTCATGGGATGAATCTGTACTACAATTAATTTTCTAGTTTACATTTAAGAATGTAAAACATCTGTAGATTACCTAATGGATCCTCCCACCACAAAAACAGTTCTAAGTGGGAGGGAAGATGGGGGGAAAATATCAATATTAGGGAAAAGGCAAATATGTTCTCTCTATTTATTGTTGCTCTGATGTGAAACATCAAAGTTCCCTGTATTTAAAACGTTTCCTGGACCACATAATTACCTTTCCTCCTCTGAATTATAGAGCTGGGCTGTTCTCCTAGCTGCTTTCCACGGTCACAGCCGTTTTAACTTTCACTTTCTACTGAAATATGTAATGGGAGGAAAATATGAGATTAATTTGTGAAAATTTAGGTCTCAACTTCAACCATATTTTTTTGTCACATTTCCCACCAATCTACTGGATCAAAGCCTCGGAAGTACCAGCTGACACACCACTCTCTCCAATAAGCAAATCAAGGGTCTGTGGGAGAAAGAATCTCCTAAAGAGTCTCCTCAGGCTGTTCAGAGCAATGTGGGATGAATTTTGGCACCTGCTTATTTGTGTGTGCCCACTGCATACCGTATGGTTTGCAAACAAAAGCACAGTCTCAGAAAGGACAGGAAGACTGGGTGCCAGTAAGAATACACAGGCGTCTGCCGAATACGACTGTCTCCCTGACCACTTCCTGAGCAGTACCAAGCGCCAGTGGCCACCTGCTTCTCAAGAGCTGGGCATTCTTGGTTCCCTAAAACATTGGAATATGCTGCGGCAGTCCTGTTTCATCTTTTCTAGGACTTCATTTTTAAGGAATAGAAGTTGGTGAGAACAACCCACGCCAAAAGCATACCAACAGCTAAGTGACGTGTTCAATAGTCTACCGCTTTCACTCACTTTCTGGCATACTTAGGTAACAGAACTGGCACTGGACCAAACAAAGCACGTAGGAGAGAGTTAGAAGTCATCAAACAAACCTGAAAACATATGTGGAAGGTCTTGTCAAGTTGACAGCTTCGGCAGAAGTGAAAATAGAGCACTTAGATGCAGAAGGCAGGAAACTACTTTTCCCTAGTTGCTTGCTTGTGCATCACACATTGCGTGGGTCTGAAGGTAGTAGGGTCTCAAGGACAGCTGCTCAATGACTGCAGAATTTGCCATCTTGTTAAAAGGGAGCTCTTCCCTTTCTCTTTTCTCACTCTCTCTCTCTTCTTGCTCTTTCCCTAGAGTAACTTTGGCATCCGTAAGGAACTGGGCAAATAAAACTTTTTATGAACAAAGTCCTTTCTGCAACACTCTGAGGCCCCACGATGCCTTAAGGAAACCAGGGCCCAATTGCTGTGCAAAGAGGACACCACCAGAGGATGGCCACAGGCCTTCTTTTGAGTAGCTGTTTGGATGATTTCAATGTGTCACAACATGAATAGCTCATGTCAGACCGTATCTCCTGGGTTTATCACCAACCACCTAGAGTTTTACTCCCAAATTTGCTCCTGGTTATACTTTTTAAAAATTTTGAGCTCTCCCGCAACATACTTATTTTTAAGCTCTTTTGCCACTATAAGCAATATTAGTAAAGCTATCTTCAATAGTTCTGCAAAATTGGCCTGACAACAAAATTTTGTGGCCACCTGTCCAGCATGTTACCAAACACATGCTGTAAAAGGGGCATCTGTTAAGGTTGTTAACACATGCTTCTACAGTCATAGCTATCCATTACAAGTACTTATTGTACTTGTGTGTAATACTCACTGAGTATCTCCCTCACTGGAGATTTTCAGGAACTGTCTGGATTCAGTCCCATGCAAAGTGCTCTAGGATATGCCTGAGCAGGGAGATTGGGCCAAATGACCCACTTTGGTCCCTTCCAACCTGAACCATCCTGTAGTTCTGTGATACTCTTGTATCAGTGCAGCTTAGAAGAGGAAATCAAACTGAGTGACCTTAACACTGAAAACATGGCTTTTATAAATTCAAGTACAGCCAGCATACATCATGTTTCTACGTGCAGAACATATGGAGCTAAAAACCAGAAAGTGTTGTTTTGACAGGAAAAATTTGCATTTCAAAAATTGTCATGTTAGACAATGTGGAAGAACATCTTCTGCATTAAAAGGAAGTGTCGTTGGTACTAACATCTCTTTCTCAACTTCCAAAGTGGGATTAATGACTTATCCAGAGCCATATAAATGCCATTATTATCAGGAAATACTTAGATGCTACTGCAGTAATCCCTATGAACATATTTCAGATACAGGGATATCCACACTATTTTGACACATTAGCTACTGTTTCCAAGGTTGCAGTCTTTTGGAGTAATGCTAAAAAGACTAATTTTCTCCCTGAAAATAATCCCCAGAAGCAGAGTGTTTTGTTTCGGTTTGGTTTATGCGTGGAAGCATCAATCTGAAATAGGTGTTTTGTTGGCAAGTATTGCACAAAGCTGCTCTTTTCTTTCACTTCTGAACAGATTCTGGTTATAATCTCTTAGCCAAGACTACATTTATGCCTACCCTTGAGAAGGTAAAAGAAAAGGACAAAGTACCTGCAAATGTTTCTTGTACTGTGATATAACTCATCATAGGAGTTCACACAAGGAATGAAGTGCCCAGGAGTTTACACAAGGAATTTATTGCCCAGATGTCTTCCTTCTTCTCTGGCAGTCCCAAGGCCTTCCCAAGTGATTTGCATCTTGATTCTCCATACAAAAATTGTACAAGCTTTTCATTCTAAAGAGGCTTATTTTAGACTGCAGAAACAACTAGAATAAAAAACAGGAAAAATATTCCACGGGAACAAAATGTTCCCTAAGTCTGCACTCAATGTCTTTTAGAGCCATCAATCTCTAGTTTAGAGAAAATAAAGCCATCGTAGTTTCAGAGCTATCTGCAACTGCTGTCATAATCCTGTTTTGAGAGCATGTATTCAAACAAGTCTGAAATTTTATTATAGAGTTCATTTCCATGTGTAATCCAAACAATATCCTGAGCAAATTGGAGGACAAGAGATCTCTAAAGTCACTCTACTACAAGCACTTTACCTGCCTGTCTTTGTTTTCTTAATAAGTTCTCATCAATAAGAAACATGAAAGCATTTTAGACTTGATTATGAAAAACTGCATTTTGCAGTAGAAAAAAGGCCATGTTCCTCACATTTTAACTACAACATAGAGTAAAGCACATTATATAAGAAAGGTAATATTTATTTTAAAAGGCAGGGTACAAATTAATTTCATAGGATGCCTCTGTACTAAACCAGGTTTCTTTGTAAGAGAAAAAGGAAAAAGGAAGTAGTTACTATTCTTTCAGGCTTTGCTAAGAGGCAACAACATCTACTATTTACGGGATATAAATGAAGGCTAGAGAAGGACTTGGTTGAATGTGGTTCCCTCCCTTCATCTGGATTTATTCTCTTGAAGAGACATGTCTTCCTTCTGTAAGTAATAAACCTCAAGAATTTTACAAAAAGGCAAAGACTTGTCTCCTGTTACTCCCTATCCTACTAGATATGGCTTTTTTGGGGGGAAAACTGAGAACTGTACTTCATCTGTAGAATTAAGAAATGTGAACCTGTTGACCTCTGTTGTCATGGGAATAATCTTACATTGCCTTTTGGCCTGGCTTTGCTCATACCTTCCACTCTTACCTGCCAAAGTCAACATGGTGAACATTTTACTGGTGAAGTTTCTATCCTATATCCCCTGTCTGTACAAAACCAGACAATGCCTTTGATTTTTAGTATTGATCAATTTGATTCTGACTAATACACATGGCATCATCTCTCTTCAATGTCTGTTACCAATCTTATCACCACACGGCTGAGTTTCTTGTGGTGGGTGTATTAAGCAATGTGACTAATACCTGCCATATATAGTTTATTCTTTAACTTGTCCCCCAAAAGGAAAACTGGGTGCATTATCTATAATTTTCTTCTCAAAACATTTTATTCTCAGATCTGTTTGGTTTTGTCTTGTGCTGTTTAAGTGTGACTGCTCTTACGTATTCATGTTAAAGGTGGAATTCAAAAATAATTTGGTTTGAATTTTTTCCTTGAATTCCCAATTTTTATATGATAGGCTTCAGGAAAAATCATTCTCTCCATATATTTTCAAACAATTGCTGAGATATTGAATGTCTTACCAAGTTATTTCTTTAAATGAAGTCTCTATTTTGGTAGAACGTCTGTTTTATAAAACCCTCAAGAATCAACATGTACATCATATTTAAAACTATGGTGGGCTTTTTTTAATCTCACCTGAGGGAACTGAGTGCTAGATTCTTATATTTGTGAAGGAAGAGAGAGAAATTTCTAGACTGGTTTAGCCCACCTGATTACAGAGAAAAGCCTGGATGCCTAACACTTCATCAAATGTAGTTAGGAAGATTTAGCTGACTTTTAGTGTAAACACTGGCTGTACATTTGCACCCTAAAATCAGCGTTAATCCTGAATGTTACAGGTTGGATCTGTACAGCTGGAAAAATGTTATCCCAGTTGCCACACAACAGCAAAGTCCCTGTCAGGTAAGCAGAACTAAGGGAGTTGCAAATGGTCTCACTGGGATGTGGAATATCCAGAATGTTTGGTTATAGAGGGAAGACAGCATGAACTGCTTAATAACTCTAGATTAATTGCATTTTTGTGAAAGAATTAAAAAGATGTTTTTAATACTGCTATGGCCACCATTATTAGGACTAATTAATCACTTGGAAGAGTATGAGGTGAATAGCAGAATACAGCGGTGAGGCTCACAAATAGCTGAAGGAAAATACACCATTTTCTTCACAGTAAAGAGAGCACCTTTTCTGAAGCTAGGGGAAATCCTGTTATTTCCTCTTAGCTTTAAAGAAATGATAAAGCAGTAAGCAAAATAATGTTTCCCATTTTCCTATTTTATATTGTTATATACCTTTGCATATAAAATACAATTCTTATAATGAAGTGTAAAAATACAGTTATAATTTCATGGAGGTAAGCATTGCTGAGTAAATTATACTTTGTGGGAAGCAGTGGTATATTTAGAAGTTGTGCAGTGCAGTGATTGAGAGCAAAGAGCAGAAGCACAAGCACCTCCTCTTAAAAATTCTCTTTTAAAAACATTTATACATTATTATGGTATCTTTAGTATTTGCATATGGCAGGCCTTTGTCATTCTTTACAAAGGAGTCATGGTTTCCCATATATTGCAATATACCTGAGCCACGTGACTCTGATAATATTGCACATATTACGATTGGTACATCCACATAATTTTACGAGGAAAGAGCAATGACTTTTCTTTACAGATTTTAGAAACTTCGTTTAAACTTACTTTCCTAGCATTTTCAAAAAATTATTTCAAAACAGATTTTACATAATACATAAATAATAAAGTTGTATCTAATTCTCTTTGCTGACTTTATTTTAAAACCTGAATGTTCTGTTCATTTTGTGACACATGATCCTAATTAATAACTCAGGTGAAAATGTTGTTCAGTGCAAACAAGTTTTTCAGTGGAAATGTGCTGGGCTCCAAATAAAGGAGGTTCTGAAGTACCCCCTATTTATATGGAAACACATGAAATTTTCATTTGGATGCAAACTCCTGTTGCTCAGGCACACCTGGATTATGGATGCTGAGGCATTTCTTCTGTTGAACACTGGCAATGCAACGCTGACCTACTGACTAAAGTGACTGCAGCATTTGTCGTGCTGAGACTGACACAAACAATGTAATGAGTTTTTAACAGGTCTCTGTAAGTGAAAAACATCTGGTGTCTCTTGTGATTTTTATAATTTTTTTTTTATTCTTTTCATTTTTTCTTAGTTTTTTGTTTACAATATAAGTTAACATTATCCTTGAGGCAGGCAAGGTTTTAGTTAGGTACAGTACAGACGGAAAAAGGAGGAAAGGACTGCTTACACAAACTTGCTAAAGGTCACCAGCCCACTGAAAGAGAACAGAGCACAGAGTTGCCTGTTCTGTGTGCTATTTCTTACATTAACAGTATGACTACATTTATCTTGTTGAGTAATGGATGAGTAAATACAGGAACTAATAGTGCCAACTGATGAGCACTCTCACCTCATAAAGTCAACTGAGCAACTTAGGCCAGAAAAATCAGATTTGAGGGGAGATATTTTGGAAACAAATGTCATATTAGATCAGAAACTCTGTGAAGATTTTATTATTGAAAGGCACCTGAGTGACTTAGGAGCACGGTTATTAAAACAGTCCTGTGCTTGTTGAGCATTTTTTTCCTTAGGAACCTGTAGCAAGTCAATTCAGCACATACAGGTAACGTTTTGGTCAGCACGAGAGGCTCTGTTTGACGCTGATCTGCAGAGGGAGTAAAGACCCTGACTTGTACAGCAGTAGTTCTTTATCTAAAGATGACCACACACACCAACCCCTACACTCCTCCCTCCCCATCTGAAAGCCACTGGACGAGTCCCTGGAGTATCAGCCAGCATCACACATTGACAGCAGAAGGAACTGTGGGGAGAGGGTGAGCCCTGCCAACACTGCAGATCAGATGGTCTGTGCTGTGTTTATTATTGACACATTCATCTTGCATGAAACTAATTGCATTTGTACAAAAATGTGGATGAGGACTTCCCTTCACGGGGAAACGCAGAAGGGTTTATCCTGATGAAATTTCTGTTTCCAGAAAAATCAGGCTTGGTAACAAGCCATAAAACTGAAACCAAAGAGAATCTAATTTTGAAAACAAATACCAAGCAAAAACTCCTTAAGTTAAAAAAACCTCTAAGTCAAACTAATCTTCCCATCTGGATGTACAGTAATCCAAGAGGAGGATAAGAAAGTTATTGTGTGGTTTTTTCAATGTTTTTCTTGTGTTTAGTGTGATATTTCACAACTGTCTGGGGGCTCCTTCCTCAGTGCATTGGGAAACATCCATTGCAATATTAGATTCTATAAATAAAAAAAATATAATGGTTTGCAGAAATGTTAGATTTCTCTAACACAGGAAGTTGGCTACTCGAGTAGCTCAGTTTCCAGCCACTGCCAAATTGATCTACAAATGACACACAGCCCTCTTTGGCCATTGGAAATCATGCTCCAGCCAGATTAGAAGTCAGGTGTCTACTGACACCTGGGCTAGTGCTGCTTGGAAATTCCAGTTTCCACAGAAAGGGACTGATGTGGACAACACTCAGCATCCCCCATTGTGCAGACAAAAGAGACAGCAGCCATCAACCCAGATCCCAAGCAAGACTCAACCCTGCTTTTCTGATGAGCAGAAAGGCAGCTTTCCTCTCTACACCTAACTCCTAAACCACCAACATTAAATGAAACTACGGTCTTCTATTGTTTTAACTACATAGGAGTTAAATAACAGGTCCTGTTCATCACTGAATATCCACCAAAAATCTAAGCCATCATACATCAGTGGCTTTCTGGACATTACTGTGATGATATAGCCTCTCATTCAAGGTTGCCTGTTCGCCTCTGTTTAGACAGACTCTGCTTAGCTACTACTGAATTGTTTTGCTGGTGCTCACCAACAACAACATCTCTAAATATGACATGGACCAGCGTGGTTAGTATTTTGAAGCATGTTGGTTTTCCCACAGTTATATTGCTTTATGAGAGAAAGCTCTGTCCTAGGTTCTCCTCCCTTCTCAACACGGAGATCCAACATTGTTGGATCACATATTTATTTTTATCTGGAGACTATATAGAAGGGATTAAAAAAGCCTATTGTAGTAATACAGAAGCCTGGAATAAGATTAAAAATGTGTCATTCCCATGGAAAGGATGTTAATCCAGTATCAAAAGGTGTTTAGGTTGTGATATCTTTGGAAGCTTACGGATGTCACCTTACAATGGTGTGATAGCTATGAATGGTCTGACTGAAACTAAACAAAGATGAAATTCAATGTCATCCTGATCCTGCTTATCCTTTACACATTATATCACACTAAAGCAGGGAATTTCAAAACAGTAAATTGCTATAATCCCAATGGAAAATCAAGGATAGAGAACTTCCTGTCCTTTGATATTTAAAATCAGAAATGCTGATGTTTTCTTTCAACTTACTTTTATTGGTTTTGCATAATACTTGAAACAATACATAAAATAAATATTTTATAATTTTGTTCCTGGACATTTTCACAAAATAAACACAAGATAGCACAACCTTGTCTCCTCTGTTGGCCTTCACCACAAGTGTCCAGGACATGAGCGTCTCCACCCACCAGCCAGCTACATAAAGGATTAATATGGTATTTTAAAAGGGAAAATTGGGATCGTGCAAGGACTGCTTGAGAAGAGATAATGGGGAAACTATGCTGTTAGAGGGTACTCCAACAATCTTTACCAAAACCACAAGACACAGTGAAAACTCAAGGCTTTTTTTAAAAAGTGCTCAGCCCTCCATAGCTAGACCACGCACAGCACAGTAGTCACAAAACTGTATCTCCAAGGCTTCTTCCAATCATGTTTGAAAATTTTGTCTAACTATTGTTTCAAATCCTGGCAACTCCTATCTTACACCTGGGAGACCTGATATCTGTCACTCAGCAAAAAGGAATGAACTGTCTTACCTCACCTCCTGCAGAGATTACTAACAAAGAACGCCAATAGCCTTTATACCAACACATTGGTACTTTCAAAGTCTGCCAGAAACACTCTTTATCCCATGCATCATCACAATAAAGTAGCTTTACTCACAGAGAAGAGAGAGCATCATCAAACCTTCGAAGAAACATATGTTGTTGACCAGTCACATCAACGATCTCTACGTCCAGAACATTAAAATTACCAGATATGTTGACCTTCTTAATCAGAGGAGGTTAACATATTTTTAAACCACTTTACACCTTATTCAAAAAGAAAGGAAAATATTTTGCCCAGAATACAGTACATACATGAACAAATGCAAATTTATATATGAAAACATGAACAAGCTACAGCCTCAGTTCTTCAGCTCACAAAGTTTACCTATCCTTCTGAAGAGTAAACCAAGTAACTGATAGCAACAGCTCTGGATTACAGAAGAGGTGGAGAACAGCAGATCAGACCAGTCTTTGGACAGAATTTAGAATAAGGACCTGAATAAAGAATTCAAATTCATGATTCATGCTTTTGTGAAAAGTACTTTCAAATATCTCATAATCACAAATTAATACTTGGCTATATAGTGTTTTTACATCAGTTTTTTGGATCTGATCAGTGCTCCCATTAAAGACAAAGCATTAGCTGAAAAATAATTGTCTGCACAGATTTAGTAAAACATAATTGTTTTCTGAACTTTCCAGTTTGGACATTAAGGTGTTGTCTATCTTAGCCAATTAATGATACCAGGGACAGTTCTTTAAGGCCTACTGGGACATAACAGTTCACATCCATCATACTAAATTTTATGTAGCCTCCAAATTCTCCAAACCAGCCCACAGTGACAAATGGAGTGAGACCAAGTCCACCTTGGGAGGATGCAGTTGCTGTGAATCAAACCCCACAGATTAGCACAGTCCTCAAAATTGCTAAAATATAGCAATGCCCTGAAACTGTCTGAATTACTGTGAAACTGCTTATCCCAGTAAGCCCGGCAAGAAATCCAAGATCAGAGCCTCCCTTTCCCTGTTTGCAGTGTGAGGTTTCTGTGTTTAATTACCTCACAGAGATGTTGTGAGGCCCACCTACATAATGTTTGCAAAGTAATGTTTGTAAAGCACTGTACGGCACATGAAAAGTAGGGAGGCGAGCCAGGCACCAAGGTGGAGATGGAAAAGGTGATTGAGCTCTGGATTCCTGTGCTTCTGTTTACTCCTCTGGTAGCCTTTGCACTGCGGCTGCAGACATCTAGGTAGCACAGCCTCACAATTAATTAACTATTTTCTTGGTATAAAGCGTATTAAGGGCCCCTGTAGAAGACTATTGTTTACAGATGGCTTACAAGTGGCTGCTGTTTTCTGCTTCATGTTACATCCTGGCAGAGCTACTGCACTTGTACACAGAGTGGCATGGATTTTCCACTTAGTTACCTGACCTTGGACAGTTTTAGCTCCTAAGGAAACTGCTTAGGAAATATGTGTGAAAACAGCATTGTTAAGGGAAATATTGTTACTGAATTGTAACAGTCCTTACCAGCGACTACTATAGTGATATTCATGCACATACATGTGTGGAGGAATTCACTGCAGGCTCACAGCAATCGGGGAAAGCCAGACCCATCTAGCATGAATGGTGGCTGTTTAAGCAGGGCACAATATTGCTACTGTTACAGACAGCTGGGAGGAAGTCTTAGAGAGGCATCATGGTCCACTGACTGCACACTTCTGTCTGATAGCTTTGAAAGAGACCAGCAAGAAAAATCTTTGCCTATTAAGCAGTGGCAAACCCTGCTCCTCCCTGGGTTACAGTGAGAGCTGGGAGACAAAAAAATTCAGTTGCCTTAACCATTCCCTCCAGAAAACAAAAATATCCTACAATTTAAAGCTCCATTTTACCTTGCCTATATTGGCTCAAATGCATTAAAAGGGCTGAAATTGCAGAAAGCTGGCCTGTGGTTTTTGAATCCTGAGAGTCTAAGTAGGCAGACACGTAGCTGTAATCTCCATGCATCTCCTGTTCAGGCCATTTGGCTCAATTACTCTCAGAATAAATAAGCTCGCCTGTTGCTGGCATCCATGCACTTGCAAAATGCTCTCAGCACAGGAGCAAAGACTGGTCAAAATCCAATTTGAAAGTATGCAGTGCAGAAGGTGTGAGCTGTCCCCCCTGGTTTCATTACTACTCACACTAGGCAGCCTTCTCTGTTATTTCCTGTTATAGATGCTGTTATGTACAACTGCTCTGCTTTAAAACCAGTAAGCATAGCCAGGTTACTCTCCAGGAGATGACCAACTCCTGTCATTTAAATCCACTGTACCATTCCCATTGGGCAGTGACTCATGAAAGCCCAAGTGATTTTAGCTGGTGGGAGAGTAGTACCTCACAGACAAGTTTCAAGGTGGAAATCAGTGCAGAATTACACTCAGGGTTAAGAAACAAGAGGGAGAAGCCTCCCTATATGGCCAAGTGCTTGAAAGAAGGATTACTCCTTTGAGAGTTTAGGAAGATGCCAGCTGTTGACGGTAGCTAATGTGACACAAAAGAGAGGCTAAATTTACACTAGATTTAACAGCACTGAATTAACAGAATTGCAGCAATATGAATTTAGTTTGACTTGCTCTGAATAGTGTCTATAAAATCTGATGCATACTGTAGAAAGCACTTAATTTAACCCAGCGTTCTTTCTCCTTAACTGTTCTTAGAGCAGAGTGTTAACCACCACACTCGGCATTTACATCATCCTTCTACCCTGAAAAAAATATCAATGAGGCTAGAATTATCATTATTTTTACTGGTTATAGACATCACAGTTTCTAAAGTTAAGATGGTAAACTGTTCATAAAAACTTTTGTTTTAATTCAGTTACTGAAATCTGTGAAGATGTCTGTTGCTATTTAATATTTACAGTTAGAATTATCTGTCCATTAATGAAGGTGGAGATATTGATGTGATAAAATGAACATGATGTGAAAGGAAGGCGAAAACAATATAAATAAAGACAAAGCATTTGTGGAAAGTTTGAAAGCATGGAAGAATAGCTTGTTCCTAGAAAACATAAATTCTTAAAAATTAAAATATACATAATAGATCAATTTTTATTTTCAAAACTGAATTTTCTTCTAAGAATAAGAAAAGTATTATGAAGAATACACTTAGCATATAGAAAGAACTGCTGCAGAGAGCCTGTGAAAAAGTAGTAAAACTTTTACTTTTGAGTAACAAAACATAATTTCAGAAATAGAGTCACGCTTAAATAGATGTTTGCTTGTTGATTTATTTTTTAATTTGGGAAAACTTAAATTCTTTAAAATAGAAATCTTGGTGTGTGACCAAGGGAAGTTGTATGTGCCGGGATCAGAAATAATCTGGGAATCTGGCATCAAGGCAGCATCCCACTGTTACTGAAAATACAATAGCTAAGAAAGGTTACTTGCCCACAGCTGCTGCCCTTTAAGGAATATTCTCTATAAGCATATTCTTGTAATAGTTGCTCACAAACACACATAAAAATAACTGTATCCATAGAGAAAGATGCTGTTACTTTGCAGATAATGCCATGCACCAGTCTTTGTCCCACTTTCTTTGGACTATAATACTCCCAGAAAATAGTATAGGTTGGTAAGAGGGTGGGATAAGTTAATGGATTGAGAATGTGCATATTGACAACACATTGCTAAAAAGTATTTTCAATGTTTCTTAATTTTCCATAACAGTCCTTAAAAAAAAAAAAACCTGGGGCAAATGGATATTTTATTTGCCAGACTTTTCTTCCCCAACATTTTCATTTTTAGTATTTCTCCTCTGTTGTAGTGCCTAACTTCTTATTTTCTTCCTTAGACCAAATTTGCTATTTGCCTCTGATTTTAAAGGTCTGTTAAATTTAATATGTAGAAGAGGCAAATCAGGTCCTTCATTTCTATAATACTTTATCTAGGAATTTAATAGTTTGGGTTATTTTTTTAATATTGCTGCTATTTAGTATAATGTTATACATTCATAATTGTTTAAGCTACATTTCTTCTCCCGCTGTTCCACAGCTTTGCTGTCATTTCCCAGCTGTCTCTGTTGAATTATTTCCCTTTAGTTTCCTTTGTCTACAGACTGCTATACTTTCTCCCAATACTGTCATCCTCCATCCATTCCTAAATTTTTTTCTTCTATCTCCTCTACCTGATTCTCATATTTATGTTCTACCAACATGGACATAAACTAATATAAATTCCTCCAGAAAATTATGTCCTGTAATTTACAGTTTAAAGAAATTGCAGCAGATCACAGATGTACAGAAGATGCTAAGGTAGGACACCTGAAACTCAGATATTTGAATATGCTATTATCAAAATCCCTTCTCCATAAGTTTTTGACAGCAACTTTTCCCCTCTCCTTAAAGATGCAATTCTGGGTATATTTATCATCTCTAAGCCGTTTGCTGCCTGTCTTCAAGGGTGTGCTGACAAATGCACATCAACCTGACAGGAACTTGGATCATCCTCAAAGAAGAAGAGATTTCTAGGTCTGAAGATGGAAGGGAAGGCAAAGAGGAGTTATCTGCTGAGCCAGCTTTGAACAGAGGTATTCCTGAGAGATGACAGTGGTGACAAAATACAAAACTTGATGAAAGTGACTTTTTAGAGCTTTGTTCATAAGCTATCTGTGATTTTAACAGCTGGTCTTACTGGACTATATGGAATCATGTCCAGAAAATCCCTGCCTGTCTCATGTGGGAACATCTCATTTGAGAACTGGAATGGGCCTTAGTGCCCATATGCCATAAAGGTCTGTGCTTATGGCACCAACATAATAAACATAATTTAATACTATACATAAATATCTCATACAAAAGCAATGTGGCTGCCTAATGTGCCACAAAAGGCATGAAAATATGCAAGAGCCCGCTCTTTTACTGCCAGCTCAGGACATCAAACACTGTTAAGCCGCTGGAGCGCACTGCTTTTGAAGTAGCAAGTCAGGGACTGGTTTGCAATAGGGAAAGAAAAAGCGTGTGACATTTGGCACTCATGGTGCTGTCACCTGGAAAGGAAAGGCTGGGGTTCAGATTCCTGACTCTGCTCTGTATTTTGCATTAAATAGCTATTGACCAATAAATATAAGCAATCCAGAAAGCAAAGACTACAAATGCTTCGGCCTTTGCCTCCTAACACCATTATCCAAACCATAAGGAATGAGAACTGTACTTACTCTCACTCCTGGCCCTGGTCCACTCAATCTTTAAAGGCACCAGGCAAAGAAGAACACATTCAAGAGGTCATATAGAGCATATCCATACCCCAAACTGCATTTGGTCTGGTGGCTGGAAAGGTAGGAGATGTCAGCCTGTCACACAGCAAATCACTGCTCTTAGCACAACATCGTATAGAGCTGGCTTCAATATAGCAGTGATGCTGTTGCAATGTCAGTCGCCTGTTTATATAAAAATACATTTTTTTGTATCTCAACAGAGGTAGGATCAGCTAACAAGTAAAAGGAGTTGCACTCTGTGCCTGGGACAGAGGTATGTACACGAACCTATGAAAAGGATGATGTTCAAGAGATTTTTTTATCGTTACTTATCCTTTTTGCTATCTGAAAATGCTCAGCATTGGCTCAGTTGGCTCAGTTTATAATTGGCTCAGTTTCTGTAAGCCTCAAAAAAAACTATTTGAGGAGCATCAGCCCTTTTTACTAGCATATTGAAATGCTTTCAGATATTTTTCTGCTAGAAATCTGTGCTTTGGGAAGATTCAGATGGAAAACAATTGTATAGCATAAAGGGAAGGCAAAAGTAGTCATTAGGGCTGTGGGCAGCACAGGCATTTGAACAGTTACTTAGCAACTTTTAAGGAGCTGCATTTACGGAAATGGTTTAAGAGTTTGGTCAAGCACATAGATACATAATTTAGAAAGAAATAAACAAGAGGCCACTAGAATATAAAAGCCCCAAATGTTTCTTTACTAATAATGGGAAAGAGAGGTTGCACAGCACACAGGCATTCAATTCCTATAAGCAACACTATCCCTATGAAAATAAATTTTGTAAAACCCACTGTGGAGCAAAGGTGGATACTCGTATTCTGAAGTATTCAGCAGCTGATCCTGCTCAAATCAGCACTTATTCTCTGGAAAGATGCTGCAAGGAACTCTCTTCAATGAAACTAAAATGTTACTGCTAAAACATTGTTTTTACTTGAATTTCCAATAGTGCATATGTGTTACTGTGTAAAGCCTGTGAGAATATGTTTGCATGGCAGATGCTCCACAAAATAAAGCTTTGTCACTAACAACCTCTTGGAAGTTGGGAGATATGCCAATAATCATGAGGCAGTTATGTTGTTGAGATAAACCACAAAGACTTTGCAAGCTTCTGCTATGCAATTTTTCTGCAATTCTAGTTAACAATTTAGTTTCCATAGTAGTGGTGTTTGCTCATTCTTACCAAAACAGTTGACCTGATTTATTAATAAAAGAAATGAGCCAAGTAAGTAACAGTCAAGTTAAAGTTGTGGAGTTCCAAGAAGGACGTGGGGAAAGAACAAGCTGCACTTGGTCGCCACTGAGCTTTCACAAAAAACAAGACCTAGCTAGGACCAGTGCTTTATAGAATTGTAGAAATATTAAGGTTGGAAAAGACCTCCAAGAACACCAAGTCCAACCTTCGATCAAGTACCACCATGCCAACTAAACCATATTGTGAAGTGCCATATCTACGCATTTTTGAACACTTCCAGAGATGGTGACTCCACCACTTCCCTGGGGAGCCTGTTCCAATGTTTAACTACTCTGCCTGCTTAGCACTTGTTCTTTTCTCTGTGAAAATCACTGGAACTTTTAAAATTATTTCTCGGTTGGATATGAGTTTATTCCGTGTTTTTACAGCTATTGTCCTTACATTTTAGGAATACATTTCAAGTCAGTGCTTAAAACGGAATCTATTATAAGGCCCACGTGCACTTGCTCTTCCAAGATTGCCTCTTTTTGAAATATAAGCACAATAACTGCAAAAACCTTTGGCAAAATATTGCATACAACTTCTGTGGCTATTTAGTGTAGATGACAGATGTTCATCAGTGTTTATCTCAACTCATGACAGGTTCAGTCCTGCCAACAGACCACACAAATTCCAATTCAGGCCGGAAATCTTTTTCTTCTAAAAACACTGAGATAAAAGTATATAATAAATCTTTGCTAAAAAAATGTCACAAAGCATGTAATGTCCTTAAAGAATGTTAAATACATATCCATGATGAAGTGGCACTAGGGCAACCTTAAACCTTATTATTTTCTAAGGAAATGTCATTGCTTTCAAGATTGTCAAGATTCTCAGTGTCACCAAGTTTGAATTTTTGCCTTTGTGACTTAAGTGTTGCTTAGCCTTATTTAAAAAACATCTAATGAGACATGGAAGTTAAAAATATGGTAACAGGAAGAATGTAAAGAAGTATGGAAGTATGGATGTGTACATTGCTTTCAGACTCAGATGACTGCAAAGGTAATTGGAGACATGGTGCTGCCACTCCTCAGATAAAATCAGAACATGTAAGAGCAAAGGCTCTTTTTGCATTTCTAAATTTAAGAGCAGAACTTTCTGCCAGTTATCAATTCTGTCCTCATGTCTAGACATTTGGAATGAAACTTACTTCTTCCAGAAGTGTTCTCAGTCTTAATTAACTATTGACATACAAACACCACAAATCTTAGATTCAAAAAGTCTTATTTGCTTCAGCGCCTGAGTCTCCTAATCACTGATGGTCTACTGCCACAGTATATAGAAAAAATGCACACCATATTGGATTAGCCAAAAAGGAAGTACACGTGATATGATTAGAGATCTGGCTAGCATCTAGATGTGAATTTGCCAGTTGTAAATCTTGTCTTTTTTTTTTTTTTTTTTTTCAGTGCAGACTGCTATGTATTATTGCTACTGCCTGGACTATTTTTCAGTGAGCTCTTTATGACAGGGAATCAAAACTATTCACAGAGTATGATGTGATCAATCATTTTTCTGCATATGGAATTATGCCTGCTAGCATATATCTGTCTTTTACTTACAGATGAAAAAAAAAACAGATAGAAGACATCAGGTCTTGACAATTTCCCTTTTTTTTTCTATCTAAACTGAAGCAAAAATGGAATTGAAGATCCAAAATCAAAATGGAACTTTAGGGGGGAAAAAAATGTGTGGTAAAGGGGATAACTCATTGAAATCACATCTGAATTTCTGAAAACATTTTTGGTTTGTGTTTTAGTTTGTTATTGATCTAAAACTTGACTTAATCAGGAAGAATTTTCCCTTGAGAGTAGACAGTGTAGGCACAAGAAGGCATGATTATGGTAAGTCACAAACTATTCATTCACCCCCGTCCTCCAAAATGCACCTCAGTGAGGTACTTGTTATCATCTTCTAAAATTAACTGATCTCCTCAGCTGTGACAGTCTCATCACCATTCTCCAAATTGGGTTTTACACTGCAGCATGAGGCCCATGACACCACTTTGAAGTATGTCTAGGCTGTATATTTCTCTGCCTTGTTTATAACTTGTCAGAACAAATTGTACTGTGGTGTAACAGCTTCAGATCATGACCACACTGATTATTAGTCAAAGCTACAAGATAAACAACTAATTTACCTTATCACAGTGAAGGTAAAACAACAGGTGTTATCTTTAAACAAGCTACACCAGATAAAGTAATATGCACTGTACATCTGATACTTGTGTTCTATCTCTAGCAGAGTCTCCAGATTCCTTCTTGCTAGAGATCACTCATCTAGGAGAACCAGAGATTTCCTTATCTGGCTGGCCAAGATGCCAGAGTGATGCTCTGTAAAAGAATCATCAGGATATTGCTCAGCATGGGGCTGTGGACTTAATTACCACAGCATGCCTTATCTGGTACACCTTCTCTTTAACATAGCAGTTCTAATCTTGACTTGTGGTCCTATAATTATACCTTACCCATTGTCCCTAATAAAACTCGCTTTGTTTGGTGTAGAAGGAGGCATTGAAAACTGTCAATCAACTATGAGGAAAATAATATTTATTCAATTAAAAATAACATTGATACCTGAGAGCATACTTTTCAGAGCAACCTCCCTGAATACTCACTACATAAAACCACCAAGATTTTGTCCACATGGCATTCACAAACATAATCCATTCTGCAGCATTGTGCCTTAACAGAAACAACTTGCATTACTTGCATACATTCTTAATATAAATAGACATACACAGTACAATTAATTTTTTTTCTAGATACTCTCAAAAGTTTATAGAGCCCAAGAGTGAAACAAATAGGGCAAACTTGTAAGTGGGATGTTACACTTATCAGTATCAGGTTACCCCACTACCTGTCACAGTTTTCATTTTTGGTGAAAGAACAAATAATTCTTCTGATCCTTATAGTGAAGATACGGGATAGCTAAAATATGACAGAGGCTGAAAGGTGATCTAGAGGAGCATGTTTTGTCCCCACAATCTTTTTAGGAGACTTTTGCTGGGAAGTAATTTCTGATAACCCTACAAAAAGGACTCTTTCCAGTCTTGCCTTACAAGAACTACTCCCACAGATGCCCATCTTCTTGCTTTCTCATTCTAGTGTTGTCCTGCTGTCAGAGGAACACTTCTCCTTTTTTTCTAAATTGGCTAGTGTTGCCTTTTCAGCTCTAAAAAGTTTCTGTAGTAAATATTTGGAGAAAAAAGTATAAAGCCTGCCAGAAAAATTATTCAACATTTCAACATATCCACTTCCCACCTAAACATAGTACAGCTTGGACATACTCCATCTAGTTCCAGGCAGAAGCAAGCATAGCATATGATTTCAAATCTGAGCTGTCAGTTTTTCTTGACTGTGAACCTGGACATAGAGTTAAAGGTATTTTCCAACCTAAACTGTTCTATTTTATTATTTTCCTCCTTCTGATAGCAGAAATAGTATTCCAGAGAGCCGGTCTTTCCATGTTAGAGAGAAAACATGGGGAGCACTTGATAAGGGTATAAAACTTGCATTTTACACATGGAAACTGATTGTTACCATGATGCGCAGTCTTAATAGAAAAATAAAATATTGATGAAGAATCTTTTTAACTTGCACAAAGACAGATTAAATGAAAACTTGTAAAACTTCAAGCAAAAAGAGCACTGTCCATGCAGAAGACAACCGCTAAGCATTAAACTTTGGTAAAGAGTTATTAAGCATTTCTTTGAGGAACCTTAATAAAAAAATGTCAAAATATAGCAGAAGTCCTCAAGCAGCATCACTGGTATGGTAAAAAAAAAAGGTGAACTCTGTGGTTCATTTTGAAATACATTAATTGATAAATAGTAAAAACCTGTTTATTTTCCACTTAACATTACATAGTTTGCTACAAGACGTGCTCATTTCCCATTTAAAACGTCTGATGAAATAGACTTCCCTTCTTTGTGAAGAGTGTTCTGACAAAGAACTGATGGCAACAAAGATACACGTATTTTAAGTATTTCTGATGTTAACATTTTTCAGCCAAGTATGACTGCTGGTTTTTCTCACTATTCCAATGCAGACACGTCGGATGGAAGTAAGCCTGTGTGAAATACTTCTTAGAGGTGAAGTAGCCAAAAGTGTGTGCCTCCCCACTATGAAAATGACAGTAAAATCTTGTTGGGTATGCCAAAATAATGCCCCTGAGTATAGCTATAAATATATATATATATATATATAAAAAATAGATATATATATAAAAAAATATAAATATATATAGCTATATACAGGCATAAAGTAGTCCTTATCCTATTTGTCTGACAACATTTACTTCACGGGATGGATAAAGGAATAAAGGAATGATAATCTATAATAAAGGAAACACTTCATAGCACCAGATCTCTGCTGAATCCCTGAAGGCAGGGGAAACTGGATCCAAGCAGGAAACCCACTGTTCACAGCAGCTGAGAAAAGCAGCATAAAAGCAGAAGTGCTCTGCAGTCAATCTGTCAAATAGAATTTCAAGGAAGGGAGTTGTAGGTGCTCTTACCAGACATTCAAGGACAGGTTAAGCAGGAAAGAAAGAAAATCATCCATACTGTAACAGGCCTAGTGATACAATAGTTTTCATATAACTACATGTTTTAAGAGTTTGTGAGAAAATAATTCTGCCTCGTCTATCTATACATGAGCAACTTTCTCTGATTAAAAACACTGGAGTTTATAGGCTCCAAGCCAGTGGCAGAAAAATCAATGCAAAATAAAATCTATAAAATACAATAGGGGGAAAAATGAAAAAAAGAAATAATTGGAGCCCTCGCGTGACACAGCAGTATTCTTTGGTATCACTATTCCTTTGTTATCAGGAAAATAGCAAAATGACCCCACTTCACTCCAGAAAAGGGTGGAATCTATCAGACAGCTATCTAGTCAGGCCTCTAAACAAAGGAATCTAGTTTTTTATGATCACGTTTGCCTATCTTATTCAGCCATGTGTCTGCCCATGTCCATATTACACATAAACACTGACATTTTTGTAAAGATAGATGACATCCCACTGTGAGTTTGAGCATAGTAACATATGGCAAATCCTTACAAAAAAAGTACAAGTTTAAGTAATACAACTGAATAAAAACACAATCAACATTGCTCTTTACTTTAACACGTAAATAACTGGGATTACTTCAGCTTCCAGGTTTTTTTTGATATTACAGAAATTTTATCAGAAAGTGCCAAAATGAGTTTTTATAGTTAAACAAATGTAATAAAATGGTATTGGTTTCTATTTTGCATCTTTGAATTTCTGGTTCTGCTCCAGTAGCACAAAGCCTTATGCTTGATTTCATTACTGTACAAATCTGCAGAACTGTTAAAACCCAAAATGATTAAATAAAATGTAGTATTTCCAAGTTAATTTATGAACAGAAAAACAAGCTGTCTTAGCAACCTAACATTCAATTCTTGTAAAACAAAATATCTCGGGCAAAAGTTTTGAAATTATTTTCTTGAGGAGAATAATTTCTTTTTTTAAAATATATCACCTGTTTTGTTAAATGTTTTTTTTTAATAATTTTTTTAAAGTTTTTTTTAAAGAAGTGATATTGGTATTTCTTTCACAAATTTAAACAAGCAGAAAAACTAATTTTTTGTATCTTCTTCCAAACAGAAAAATGCACATGATACTGTTATTTTAGCAATTCCTTGGTTTTTCCCATTTTGCTTTTTTCCTCTCCTGTGCTTTCCAGATAACAAACTGATTAAGGGGAGAGATAGGAAAAAAGCCCACAGCATTGAAAAGTTAAAAACATCTTTACAAGAAATGTGGGAGGTTTTTTTCCAAAATAAACATTTTTTTTTTCCAAGATCAAGAATTGAGAAAAAATAAGTCATTGGCCAAAACTGTGATTTTGAAAGGAATATTTTGCAAAACATCAGCCGCTCTTACTAAAATCTCTCCATTTCTTATTTGGAAATAATGGCTTTACATAATTTCATGCAGATATTTTATTTAGCTGGTCTTTTCTTAGTAAATCTGGTGAAAAAAGAGTTAACAGATTTTGGGAAGGCATGGTGATGAGCTATGGTGGAGGGCACTGACCACCTCAAAACTGCCCCAGGTAGCTGGGGCTTCATGGAGTTCCAAGGAATTGCAACCTCTTACACTAGATCTAAATATATCTGCATCTGAAGAGTTTCTATTCACTAAAGTAATCATACTTCAGACAAAGGCAGGGGTTTGTCATGATTTCTGTATCTGGAGAGTTTGATTATAGCACTCTTCTGAGCTCTCCTTGAGAAGAGCCAAAACTAGTCTGGTCCCCACCTGTGACAGAAAATGTTTTATTTTTCAGTTTTCTGATGACGAAAAAAAAAGTTCAAAGAAAACAGACCCTTTCCAGTAAAATCTTTCACCAAAATATATCAGTGAGTAGTTGCACTGTATTAAAATGGTATATTTCTGTGATTGATTTCCATGCTATGCATGGACCACAGCGAGAATCCTTTGACTTTTTCTATTTCTGTTCACCTTCTTCATACAAACCACACAAAAAAATAACAAAAAAGGGTGATTTTTAAAAAGAGTTTGCCTTTTGTTAAAAGAAAGTAATGGAAAATTCTTGAAATAATGCCATGTAGGTAAAACACCAACCCAAGCAGATATGTAAAAAGCCATGGAATCATATTCTTCTGGGCTGGCTCTAAAAAAGCTAAAGCCAGAAAAAGCTTTAGGAGAGGAAATCAAGTTGTTCCTGACACATTCCCTCAGCCAGGGAATGTTTAGCTGAGGGCAGAACATGACACCACCAGGGCTGCTCTGGACAGCTGTTCAGGACAAAGCTAACAGGGCTGCTGTGATTGGGCTGCCTGAAGTTTACAAGTGTTCTGATTCTGTTCACAGCTAGCAAAATAACCCCAAATGAATGAGGTCAGGTTAGAGATTCTTCTGCTTGGTAAATAATTTTATTAAAGACAAGGAAGAGATATTGAGGTAAAGACCGTAAGAAACAGAACTGGGAGATTAAACCTGCCCTGGTTAAGTAGCTGTCATGGTTTGGGAATGGTATTCTCCAATTTAGTGGTCCCACTAAAATCACTTGCCTCTCACTCCCCGCTTCCCCATCCCCTGCAGCACTCTGGAGAGGGAACTGGAGGCAAAAAAGGCAAATATCACAGACTGAGATAAGAACAACTTACTGGAAACAGCAATGAGATAAGAAAATGAACAGTAACAGCAACAATACTAATGACAGAGGGTATAAGAAAGAAATAATTCCCACAGAAGTCCCCCGACAACAGACGATACCAGCTGGCTCCCTCTGCCACCTTTGCTCAGGCAGACCAGAACCCCTTCTCCTCGGAAGAGAGTCTCTTCCCCTCCTGCCTCTGGCAATGACGAGAGTGTTATAGAATAACCTCCAGGTCCTGGCCATGCTGCCACCTGGATATTGAAAAGAATTAACCCTGTCCTGGCAGGAACCAGGACAGTAGCTGTCCCCTTTCTGGAATTTGGCAATACTGTGATTTCCTGAGCAGGTTGCAACTGAGCCGTTTTGTTTAGCAGCATTTAATGGATCTATTCAGAATGAATTTGTGTCTTTCATCTTTGAACTTATTTGTATTTTTGGCCTCTTCCACATCCTGTGGAAAGGAGTTCCATTATTTAATTATGCATTGTGTGAAAAAGTACTTCCTTTTTGCCTAACTCTGCTGTCCAACATTCTCATTTAGTGTTTCCTAATTCCTGCCTTATGAAAAATAGTGAAATTCCATACCTGTCAAAACTTCTAGACCTCTGTTGAATCCTTCTCTTTCTTGGTGATCACACCTCTTCCACTCCATCATTTTCCTTGACCTGGAAGCCAAATCTATTTACACAGTAATGCTTAACAAACCCTACTGCAACCAGAGCAAGTTGGTTGCATTCTGGCTGAACTGGCTGCCTGACCTTGTCATGGCAATAAGGACCATGGCTAGGGTGGATGTGCTATTTAGTAAGCTTTTCTCTGAAAATCTAAAATGCCACCGTCCACCACCATTTCTCTCCACAAAGGAGGGTTCATATAGGTGGTATTTTACATTTTGGTAATGGAGAACACTTAGGTCTGTGGAAATGACTTCACCTTTATTCTACAGTTTGGGGGGAAACCGAGCATTGCCTTTACCTCATTTCTTTAACATGTTAACAATTCTAAAATAAGGAAGACAACCTCTAAAAAACCAGGGCGAAATTCCATTCTCAGTTGTACTTAAATAATATCTTTTTGATGTCTACAAAATTACAAACTCCTAGTCAGTGCTTAATTTGGTGTCGGGGGGAGGGGGAGATTCTTCCCTTTTTATTCTGGGCAAATGTTCCTGGTAAGTCACTATTTTAGCTTTGACTGTTTGGAATTACCATGGCAGTTCATTTATTTAGGCTTGAAATGATTTTCTATAAGCAATATTTGTCTCTGAATTTACATGACTTTTCTGGCATCAGCTACACAATTGCACCATAAAATTGGTTTATTTCCAGAACTTTCACCCTCCCTGTCAACACACAGCTGGAACGGAATGGAAGGCGGACAAATGCAGCCTGTTTGTGAGGTTCTTGAGAGAAATGCATTAATCACTAAGCCTTATATGAAAAGGTACAACCGACTTCTTAACCACTTTCTCTGCTACAGAACATTTTTCACTTATACTGCTGACACCTCTGAAACGTATTCTTGGGAAAGGGGTGAAACTGCAACAAGTACGAATCTTGAAGCCATTTCTTTCTGGTTGCAAAAAAACCTTGGCTGAGTAATTATCAACTGTGTCTATCATCAACTTTAAAGAAAGCTGCACTAAGGTATGAATGCAGAAACTAATTGTATTCTTGGAACTAATTGTAGCACTACTCAGAGTTGGGAAACAGGCTGCCATAAGCCAAGTTTTAGGAACTTTTTGCTATGATACTAAAAATGGAGGAAACCGGAAGAGCAGCAGCATCAGCTTATTTCACTGCAAAATACATAGACATGACATCTTACTGATGTAGAATGCAGAAAAAGAAGAGAAAGGAGGAGATACAGAGATCACGAAACAAAATCTAGTACCAGGAGCAGAGATTTGGAAGAAATGTGAACACAAAAAAGTGTGAATGGGAAATGCTGCCAGTCAAATGGAAGGAGCTGTGTCAGAAGCTTAGGCACAGTGTCTGTGGAAATTGGCTCAATGAATTTGAGAATACAAATCTAACAAAGAGGAAAAACCCAATGCTGTAGCAAGAACATGTACTGACTATAACAAAGCTGATGAGGTTGGTATTTGACACAGAAAATGGGAAAAGGGGATGTGGGTAAATTTGAGAATGCTTCAGAATCATCATAAAGTCTACAAGAAAGGAAGTAGAAGGGGAGGTAGTTCTAGAAGAGAATTGGAAAAGAGAAATCAGAGAAGAGGAACACCCTGGATTTCTCAGAAAATCTGATTGGCAGTCACCTGTAGCTGCTCGAAAGTAGGAGATGATGATGAATCAGGGAAGAAGCACAGCAAACCTAGGGCAATCTTCAGTGCAGCCATAGAAATACCTACATGCTCAGGTAGAATGAAAATATTTCCTTAGTATAAAATTAGAGTTGCTTTCATGTTTAAATTCTGTAGACAGTGAAGGCAATCTTTGTATTAAAAAATATAAAAACAAAGACCTAGGAATTCAATCTGCTAAAATAATCTGAAGTTTCATCAACTTCAGAACAAATATATATGGCAAAGCATAAATTCACACCCTTCTATGCTATTTTCTCTATTTAAATTTGCCTTGGATTGTAGCCAAAATATCAGTCATACGAATCAGTTTAACACATCAAGAGTGAAGTCATAAATATATGGTCATACACAGATGGCAAAAAGATTTCTGCCAACCCACATCAGTAAATGAGGACTTGAGACCCCTGATTTGTGAACATGTAAGACCTAAATGTACTGCCTGCGTCAGAAAATGTTTCATCCTATCACCTGCATTTGTCCCCTGTGTAATGCACTAACGTCCCTTCCACCACTTCACTCAGCTGTCATTCCGGCTGCTGGCTCTCAAGGAGCCCTTAAGTACTAGGCTGGGCAGTCAAGGTGTAAACAGGAGTACCGTGCTGGGTATCACTCATACTTTACACTACCTTCTCAAACATGCCCCTCTAGGATCCCAACATACTTTACACTACCTTCTCAAACATGCCCCTCTAGGATCCCAACACATGCTGAACAGAAAGGATGACAAGATGGACCTTGTCCCTCTGCAGAAGAATAAAACCCCTCCATGACACTCCGAAGGTACGTCAGCAGGAAGAAACATTCCTTCTCTAGTAGAGAAATTGGTCATAATGAAAGACATTTAGAGCTTCTGTAAATTCAATTTAGGAAATGGGACTCAGTTTTCATTATTTCTAGGAGAAGCTTATCTGCTAGTGCAATCAATGCCATTACAGTTCCAAATATGAGTGCAAAACCTCTGTATGCTGCAAGAAGCTGACATTTCAGCTTCTTGTTTACTTGCTATCATATTTTCTGCCTCATTCAATGACAGAATGATGGAGATACAAAACTACATTGAACAAATAGGCTCTTCAAAACCTTCAGGCTACTCTGTTTCCCACCATATCATTTAAGTCCTAAAGTAAGTAAGGATTATGCCATATTATAATTCTATTTTGAACCAACTGAGTGGCATGTAGGACATTGTTTCCTCTTAGTTATAGATTGACTGTTCTGAAATAGTGCATTAGGATCTCAGTGGATAAGTGGAGAAGAGCAGGGCAATGAAATAATTTGTTGTTGTTGTTGTTGTTATTAATCCTTTTTGATGCGCTTAGGGACATGGTTTAGTGGTGGACTTGGCAGTGCTAGGTGAATGTCTGGGCTCAATCCTAAAGGTCTTTACCAACCTAAATGGTTCTATGGTTCTTCGATGTTGTGAATAGCTCCAAGCTTTTGGCCAAAATATGTTGAGTACCCGTTAATGGCACAGGCAGCTGAGGCCACCATGAAGGGCAGTACAGATGCTCTGTTGTTGAGCAGACACACTCCTGCATGGTTGATGGCAACCAGCTCCAGCATGGCTTGGGATGGGCTGGCAGGAAAGAATTGCCCTCGGCTGGAGCACGTTACATCCTGAGATATCAGGAAACAAAAAAATTCTGCAATGCCTCTTCCAATTAAATTTGCCTTCTAATTAAGAACGTGGTGATATGTAACAAAGATCCTTTTCCGAGGAATTTGTTTCCAGCTCTCTGCTTGATTTTCAGTAGAAAATATGTCTTTGTCAAACAAATGCATGTGTTCCCAGATTATTCCACCTCATTCTGTGTTATTTCTTTACCTTGAATAAAAGTGCAGGAACTTTTCTTGTTTCTACAGAGATATGTCTAGCTCATTACTAAGTCTCTTTGTGTCACTTAAGAGATGTGCAGTACCTGACTTTCTGTTCCTGTGTCTGAGTTCCATGTCTCTTCACTCTGTCACAAACAATGAAGTTGACATTTCCTTCAACTGAGAAGAGCAAAGTACCTTTAATGTATATTTAAGGTTGCCAGTCACACTGATTGACACAGTGGGCTGTCAGAAGCATTAACTTACAGGTTAAAAGGTGTACATTTATTCTGTTTGTTTAATCTCCAGTGGGACAAGTACCACAGAACATGAATCATTTATGCCTGTCAGGACCTTGCAAATCAGTAGTAACCTTCTGTGATCTGCTACTTTGAGCTGGGTGAGTTCATAAAGCTGTACTCAGTCTAAATCCACAATGGACATTGTTTAGGGGCTACCTTAACCAGCCATAAAGCATTAATAAAATCAAGAAGGAGACGTTTTCCTTGGCATCTGAAGAAACATCGCTTGCCACTCTTTCCAAAGGGTTTCTCCACTTCTTCAGGAATATCATATTGGAAGAACTTTAGGGAACATCCTATTAGCTCTGAAAATATTTTAATAGTGTATTATTATCAGAGCTCTTCAACAAGTATTGCAGACTGCATGTACTTTATCCTCTTACTACAACAATTTTTTTAAAGAAAAAAAACCTGCCAGATTTGAGGAAAAAACCCCAATTTCTTTATTTGAAATAAAAGCAGAGTAGCCTGTGAGACATGATTCTGCACTTGACTTTTAAGTACACTACAGTCCTGAGTATAAGAGCTAGAAAGGGTGAAAAGTCCAACCATCCTCTAGAGTCATTAGGTGCTTAGGCTGCAGCGATGGATGAACTAATTAAATAAAAGTGAATTAGACTGGAGCCCTTCTTGGAAAAATACTTGGCTAATGACTTTGATGAGAAAATGTCAACATACATTTTCAAAGTGTTTCCAGATTATACAATAAGGTACTAATAGAAAATCCTGCTCCCTTGAGAAATTTCTAGACCAGTTTGTCACAGGACAAAGACAGCAAACAAGACCCCATTGTTGTGACTTCCAACTTCAGAACAAAGCTTGGGTGCCAGTATTTTCAGATTCGGCCTTTTTTTTTTTTTTTTTTTTGGTATAATATTTAAATTATAACATACAAACAAGCACCCAATTCTGATTACGCAGTCTTTTTCCTAATTAATGCACACAACCAGGCAACATAGGAAGAAGATAATCTTATGAAAAGAATCATGAGGACACAAGATTTCGGTAAAACTCTACCTGGATTTGCTGGAATGGTTCTTTTTGCAGGATCCCCTCTTCCATTTGCAGCATGCATGATCAAAGTATGGGAGCTGTATTATCTTTAGCCCTCTAAACTAAACAGCACACACTTTCTCTCAGTAAGATCTTAGATTCTAATTTATTCCCACACATTAAAGGGAAAAAAATAAGTATTGTGTGCAAACACTGTGTGTGTATGTATGTGTGGGAGGTATTTTGCAATCCAGATGCAGCTGTTGCTTTGTGAGCTGCAGCTAGTAAAACTAGAATTAGGAGCTGAAGGTGTCCACTTTCAGGTTCCCCTTGTGGCATTATGAGGCCCCCATACATTTTTTCATCCTGCTATCAACAAATATCTTTGAAGCTTTCTGAAAATTACTTTTGGCTTTGTCTGAAGGTCATTTCCATGCAAGATGAAGAATTATTCTGTTGGCTACAGTGGAAACCTGGATACTGCTACCTCGCCATATTGCATCCATAAGAGATAGAAATATGTTTCTTAAGTTTGGGGTTTTTTCCTTTAAAAATGCAGGAACCTGTCCTTCCTCTGTTTAAAAAAATTAAGACTGTACAAAGCATTTAAAAGGAAAGAACCCCAACCGTCAATTTCCTTCAGTTAAAACAAAAGTTAAAAATCCCCACACTCTCTCAAGTCCGTATTTGAGAAAAAATCTACCTTCACAACCTCCTGAGTTTCAACCTCTGCCTGGTTTATCAGATGACAGTGCTGAGGATTAACCATCTTTTTTTCCCTGGTTCTCTCACAGAGTTCCTGGGTTATGCCTCCTAATTTAGGCACAGATCGTTACTTTGCTTCTCAAAGATGCAAATATGTGCCAACAGGGATTTCAAGATGAGAAACATATTAGCTTTACAAATGGCTCAAACATATTTTTTAAAGTGGGTTATGAATTTCTATTTGTTACTTTCTCAGGGCCCAAGTAAGAACTCAACAGGAATTGTGTTTTAACATATTGTATTTGCTTGGTTTTGGGTAGCAGGGGGGCCGCAAAGATGGCTCTGGTGAGGAAGCTGCTGGAAGCTTCCCACCATGTCTAGCAGAGCCAATGGCTGATGGCTCTGAAGATGGACATGCTGCTGGCCAGAACTGGGCCAATGAGAGAGGCTGGTAACGCCTCTGTGATTACATATTTAGGAAAAAAAAATCAAAAGAAAGGCACAGGTTTTTGCTTCTAGTCAGAGAAGAGGAAGAGGTGAGAACATGTGAGGGAAAACAACATGGTGACACCAAGGTCAGTGGAGAAGGAGGGGGAGGAGGTGCTCCAGGCGCCAGAGCTGAGATTCCTCTGCAGGCTGTGGTGAGGACCGTGGTGAAGCGGCTGTGCCCCTGCAGCCCATGGTCCATTGGGAATGCAGAGATCCACCCACAGCCCATGGGGGAGGTGCCCATGCCGGAGCAGTGGATGCCTGGAGGAGGCTGTGATCCAGTGGGAGACCCAGTGGAGAGAGAGGGCCCTTGCTTCCAGGCTGGAGCAGCCTGTCCTTGGAGGACTGCATCCCGTGGGAAGAGACCCACAGTGCAGCAGTTTTGGGAGGACTGTGTGCCCGTGGGAGGGGCTCAGGCTGCAGCAGGTGTGGTTTGGCTGCTGCTNGGTTAAGGGCTTATTTTATTTCTCATTACCCTCCTCTGATTCTGTTAGTAATAATTTCACACAGTAATCAAGGTTGAGCCTGTTTTGCCCTTGAAATATTTCTCCCGCTCTCCTTATCTCACCCATGAAGCCTCCGTTAACCCTTTTTCCTCTTTTCCCTCCTTTTGCCCAGCTGTGGCAGGAGAGGGTGAGCAAGCAACTCTCGTGGGTGCCTGGCACTGGGCCAGTGTCAAACCATGACACATATAAATATCAAAATACAAGTAAGTTGGAAATCTTAAGTTCCAGGCATTAAAAATTGAGAAAATCAGACCAGAGTATGCTCTGATTTGGGGAACAGGATTATTTGTCTCTGAAGATTAAGCTTTTTGAACTTTAGAAGGATTCAGCTTTGATTCATATTTTACAAATTAATTTATACTGCTGATCAGCTGAACTGTTTACCCTTGAACATAACCTGTCTCAGGAAGCAACAAGCCAGGTTAGGCCGGTAAAAATTGACTACTTACATAGTTACTAAATGGAAGAGAAAGTAGGAGAACAACAATTCCATTAAAAAAACCAGGAAGACAAAGGAATTTTGCCTGCCTAGCAAACAAAATGCGAAGGTAAAAACACTGAACAATAAATTTATATTATAAAATATGGGAGAATGCTTTTATACAGTTCAAAAGGAGGATAAATTATTAAATTTATAACTATTGAAGGCACCAAGGAGATGGAGGCATGGGCAGCTAACATGTACTGATTACCTTGTAGAAGTATTTGTTACCCAGAAGGAGAACCCACAGTACTTGCTCATAGGGTAACACACATAATATAAGGGTAACAGACCTGTAGCTCTTAAGTAGCTAGTAAACTATAAACTGTATATAAAACATCCACATTCTCAAAGAACTCTGAAGCACACAGAAACAAAAGTACAAGAGGCTGAAATAATTAATTTTGACAAAATGTGAGACCGTGAGCCCCTACCAGACAAAGTTCTTGTTCCTGTTTAAGGCTGATCATATCTTAGTTGGTCACAAGATTTCCTGAGTTGGAAGGGACCCATGAGGATCATCAAAGTCCAGCTTCAAGAAGTATAACCACACAACTACAAGGCATATAAATGCAAAACTTCGGACACTGTCAAGCACTCATGACATTGCAACAGAGATCCTTTCTCCTGCCCTTCTGCAAGTCTTATTTCAAACAGTGATACTGAAACATGAGCAATGGAAGAATGCACAACAAAGCTGGTAAGATCTTATGGGCCCAAACAATAGGTAAAGGGCTCATTTGTTTTTGCATGGGCACTTCTTCTCACATGGAAATACAAAAATGTTACGTGGCCACCATCACTGTTAATGCAGTCACATGTGGCAAATGGAACGGGAGTGCCTCATGTAAAATGCTATTGCTGGGTTATGCAAATATGATAAAGGACAATATTTACATGCCATTTACAATTTACAGCTATTAGGAAGAAGGAATATAAACACTGAGCAGGCACTTTTTCCCTACCAGGAACCTATGAGAAATGCTCAGACAGGAGAACTGATTCAAAGTTTACTGCAGTCAAAGAGAGACTTCCCTCATATTTTATTGGGTTTTGGATCTGCTCTTAAATCACAAATAGCTTTGCAGATGAGAAGAACATTATACTAAAGAAACAAGATAATAAATAATGAACTAAAAATTATTAACTTGAAAACTACAAAATGCATTTACTTGTTATGGAATGATTTTCAGCAGCATTTTCAGTCTATTTTGCAGCATTACTGTGTCCTTCTTCTGTCTCAGGCAAACAAAGGAGACACTGTTGTACTAGATATTTTTCACATGCAGATTTCTCCATGTCAATAACTAACCAGGAGCCAAATAAAAGTTTACAAATGTAGTATAACTAAAAATTCTTCAATATGACAAACACAGCTGTGCAAGGACCACAAATATGATATGTAGGACTTAAAAGCTTTTAACAGGTCGAGTATTAAAAGTCTGGCTCATTAAGAACTACTAAGCATATTACTGTTATTGTCAAGTATGACATCAAATATTCACTGAATTCACTTTTCCCAACCTCATGTAATCCCAGGCCTGCTGCTACTGTGTTATTACAACCAATATTTGCAGTAGAAAAATGAAGAAAACAAATTCTGTCATATATATGTATGAAGAGCCTTGATCAACAAATACATTTAGAACATTATGAGTTTGTCCAACAAACTCTTCACAAAACTAGCATCCAACTAATATGTTGACTATTTCAGAAAACCCTATTTACATAGAACCTTGTATAAAAACCGCAGCCTTTTGATTTATTAATTATTCTGTAACTAGAATATGCAGTCACACTTGGAAGTTTCAAATATTCTATTGCTAAAAATTCACTGTAAAAACTTAGATAGGAAATGTAAGCAAGTTGTGTAACTTTCAATTGATGCTGAAAATTACATCACCAGGTTTCAATAAATGAGGTTGCAATGTATGCCCATGTGAAATTAAAATTTCATCAAACTATGCATTCAGACAATGTACAAATCGAATCACATTCACTTCCCCTGTATTGACATAATTTCAGTTGCTAAGCTGGAAAGACACATTCCAGTTGTCTGCGTCCTCTAACAGTGTAACAAACAAAAGATACTCCTGAAATTAAACACCAAAACCTAGATAATTATTGCCAGCAGGTGGCCAAGAATTGGCAAATGCAATTTATCCATATCTAGCAACGAAGTTTAACAAGTAAGCTAAGCAGTCAGTCCATCTCCCAGGTATGTGATTGCTTTCAGATGTTCCAGGTAGGCATATTTCTAGTGTGTTGCTGCCAAAATGATTAAGCCACAACACCAAAGTGTTGGAATGCCACTTTCTGAAAAATTCCACAGGCCTATTTGTTCTGCATTCAGATTCTCAATTTCTTATGTTGGTAAGAAGTTTCTTGGCTGACTAGTTACACTGAAGTTAAAGAGGTTCCTAACAATGGGAACAAGCACAGTGTAGCAATCAGCTTTAGAAAGAGACTGTCTTAAAAGACAAATCATTTTTACTTGAGAGGAGAACAAATCCAGCTCAGTTACACTGAGATAATAGATATAGAGCTCCACATTAATGGAGTGAAAAATAATTTGGTTGGAAGATTCTTTGCCATTTCTTGATCAAGATGAACCATGTAGATGATTGTATTAATCAAACAGGGCAGACTGGGACATGTCAGGAGATTTAATAAGTTCTGCAGAGTTTTGGTTCCTACTGTTGTGCTAGTTCCTCATGGTTATTTTGATATTCTGGCTCTGCTGTAGTTCACAGGAGATTTATTACAGAGCTCATTACATTCATTTGATACACTTTAATTAAAATATTAATTAAAGATAACTGTAACAAGGGACCTGGGATATGTTGTGTGAGATCAGATTCACAGAATGACATGCTGCTTCTCATCTTCAAGTGCAGACTCTCAAGCAGGGCTGCCACACAGAAGCAGGCTTTCTACTTTATCTGTCGATGATAGGAACAATCTACTGGGGTTTTCAAGGCTCTTAAACTGAGAACTATTTGGGCTTTATGCCTTACCTGTAGTAAATTTCCATTTGTATTGATTGAGAGCCCTAGGAATTTTCAGGGATGTAAATATCTGAATTATAAATTATGATTCATTAATAGTTATAAAAACCTTTGCGGTAGTAGGCTTTTAGAGCAGAGAACATGCAGCTGATGCTTTTACATAACCCCGTCCCTCTAATACAAGCTATTAATCAGTGGGTTCAGAAATATTTTCCCTGCTGAATAAATCTAGCAAACACAGGCAGCAGACATGCTCAAAAAAATTAGAAGTTGTAAAGGTAAATTATGCGCAAATTACAATGTGGCTTCCCTGCGGATTTCACAGTCTTTGGAAGAGATACAAGTACCAATGCCTGGACATGTACACACGCATACATACACATAAACAAAATCAGGCCTTCAAATTACCTGTAGTAGCAATTATTTGGAACATCATAAGAAATGGGACTCTTATTTATCTTCTGAAAGCATAAATACTGACTGAAAGCATATGTTATATTTGAAACACTTACAATCGTGTTCCTTTTGAACTCTAATAGTATACTAATGGATGTGCCAGAAAAATATCAAAGCATAGATGACCTAGAATGCCCACTAGCAAAAGGGTACCTTATTGAATGTGAATTAATGGATAAAATCTACTGAAAGAGAATTTGACCTGATTAATAAAAGCAGGAATAGACATAATCCAGAATATTCTAAAAATATTCTGAAAGATAATGGAAACATTAATTATCTTCATTGTTTTGATAAAGAAGCAAAGACGTTAATTTCTACACTTACTTGAAATCATGTGTTAGCTTGGACCTCCCTGCTACAGAAAACTTGTTAATAGGGGGATGTTCCTTTTGTCTTCTTCCTAAATGATGTTACTGGCATTTACATTTCCAGCTGGTGCCTGCTGGCAGTCCTACCACAGCTGTGGGGCTTGGCACTCTGCCAGCCTTATGTGTATCATGCTTGGAGTCACCAAATGGTTGGGTTTGGAAGGGACTTCCAGAGATCACCTGGTCCATAGTCTATCTCTCTCTAACAACATTCTATCAGCTATCTACACACAGTGATAAATCTTCTCCAAGCTGTCTCTTCTCCAGGCTGAACAGTCCTAGCTCTCTCATCTTCTCCACGCATGACAGATCCTCCAAGTCCTTATTCATCTTTGTGGTGCTTCACTGAACCCACTCCAGTAACTCCATGTCTTTCTTACACTGGGGAGCCCAGAACTCGATTCAGTGCTCCAGATGTGGCTTCACAGCATGGATTGTTAATAAGCTGTGAACCTCTAATGATCTCAGTAGAAGTTGTCATTAAGGACTATGAATTAAGAAGGCCTACAAAGTCTTTGTTAGATGGAATCAAGACTGCCGCAAAGGTAGGCAAACAATTTAACTTAGCAAGCATGCATCAAAAACAATAACTTCTAGTGAAAGTATCATTTGAATTCCCCAAAAAGTGTAAAAGTGCTTTTGCTCTGAAGTAAATATAAAGGATAACATCTACATCACTGAAAAAATTTTACATCTGAAGTTCCATACTTCATTAGCTCACTTTAACACCCAAAAATTTAGATATCAGCTTATGCAACAATTAAGCAATGCAAATATCCAATCTTATTTTTGTATGCTGACATTGTTTCTTCTCTTTCATTTGCTACACTTGACTTTTGTTTCCAATTAAATGACCAAAGCAGTGCCTTTCTGTCTGTGTCACGTTGATTACACAGAAGCTAGAACAATAGAGATGGCAAAAAAGGCATAGCTGCAAGGGAATCAAATACACAGGGAGCAAAAACATGGGAAAAGGTGGAAACACATAGTCCCTTCTTTTCATTCAGGTCTGTCTTTGGCTTTGCATTTTAAAGGAAAGATAGACTTTGCTATGATACCATGAAATAATTTAGAGGTCTTTGGTAAAATTTGGTGTTAAAAAACTCGCTTTGTCGCAATAGAAAAATTCACTGGTCTACAAAAGCATTAATCTGTTATTTTATTTTACATATTGATAAGGAGTAGAGTCAGTTTATCTGTCAAATATTTCTGCATTTCAGAATTAAGCTGTCCAATGTTTAATTAGATACCAGATTTCCAGGAATAGGCAATATTGATTCATTCACATAAACATATGAAATGTCTGTTTACATCTTGATACCATACATCTCGGTGCTGGTGGTGGAAAACTTCTTCCTAATTCTGTGGAGTGGAAATCCATCCTTTCAAATAAGGATATACTACCCTTACCTTTTCCAAACATCACACATGTATTACAGTTTCCTGCTCTGCTCTTTTCCAGTAGCAAACATGCCTTCAGATATTAATTACTTGGAATTTATATTCTCTGCTGCTAGTTCTCAAGTCCATCCTTCACTTAAAATAAGACTGTATTAAAAAAAAAAAAAAAAGTCTGTTCACAATAAGAACAACTTCTACACCTTAAAAATGATGGAGCAAATGAAACAAGAAGAAAACACTCTCTGCAGAACTCACATAGTACAGGGAAGCCCTGTGGCTTTGCAATAGATGGCTCCCGTGGATTCGTCTTTTAACAAATTGTCATGTGGTCATTTGACACTTGTATTCAAATTGAAAGAGTGCTCCCAAATAGCTATAGGAAGTGCTAATTTGACGTGGCTATGATGCATACAGAAAACCAGAGGTAGCAAGATGTTGTATTATTATTACATCTGATCTTTGTAATTTGTTTGTATTCTGTTCCTGAAAATCAGCACCTTAGACTTCCTACATGCTGTACTAGAAAAAGATATTATGGATGAGTGACTTTTTTCTTGTAGTAATGAAACTATGCCTAGTGCTATTTGTTTTTACAAGAGTTATTCTCAGTTAATTCAGGTAAAAATTCCCATTTGCATTCTAAATTATCTTCTGCTGTAAGTAACAAATCCATTCATAAAGATTTAATAAGGAGATCTCTAAGTAGGTCTGGAAGGCTAGCCTAGTTACTCATAATATTGACTTGAATATATATACATTTTAAATTACAGTATTTTTTTATTGCTATAAATCTTCCTACTGATAGCTTCATACAATTTTTAGAAAACCTTATATTTTAGGGAAGAAAATCCTTTCAAAATATTATCATGAAATGAAAGGAGCATATAATTTTTTCTTTATTTAAAACAAAGAAAATTAAGATTGTGGCCTGTGGTTTTCTATGTGTAGGTATTAAGGATCAGTATCTAAGGATCAAGTATGAGTCAAAGCCTACTGAGTTTGTACTAAGATTAATCACCAAGTACAATCTGAGTTAATAGCACATTTCATTTTTTCTGTATTCATCCCTGCCATTTAATTTATTGATTCCTTTCTCCATCCTCATTTTACTGAGTGTTAATCTCTGAGATTACTCAGCAAACGATGTTCTTCAACTGACCACTCTAACTCTCTAGTACAGGACCTTCTGTCACATTAGAAAAAACCCTAAATACCTCTCAGTAACACCAGGTAGACACTGCTGATAAAGAGCAGTGACATATCCTGGCACATCAGACCCCAACCATCCGTGCGATGGGCAGAGCAGTTCCCAGGAGCAGCCAGCCAGGGCAAACAAAGGTCACTGATGGCACCATTTGGTGAGCTTGGTGACTTGCTACCCACACTGAGAGGCACAGCCAGGCAGATCATGCACCAAGAAAGGGTCTGAAGGCAGGCAAATCAGGCAGCACACTTGAGTCACAATCAGCTTTCAGGAGCCTGTAGAAGACATAGCTAAATGGGTCTGTAGACTAGACTTCCATCAGGCAGAAATACAACTAGAACTTCAGTATGAAATGGAATTGTGGAAACTGATCTGCTGTTTCTTTTCAGCAATATACATATATATCTGTATATTTATTCTATGCATTTGTTGCTTCTCGATAGGGTATTTCTGATTAATAAGAACAAGTTTTGCTGTGCAAAGAAAGCTGCTGCTTGTCTTCCTTCGGAACATACAGTGAGAGTAACTTCCAGGCTGAAATCAATCTCTTAAAATATTGAAACAGCAAAGGCCAGGAAAAGTCTGAGAATGCCACTATCCAAATCTTATTAAGCAACTGGTTTTTTTCCTAGGAGTTAAACTATTTCCTGGCATTTAAATTATTCTATGTCAAACTGCATCTTTTATCAAGACTTCCTACATCGTGGGGTGATATTACAAGAAAAATGCACAGGTAATATTCCAGCATGGCTGGTATGAGTGGAGGTGCAAGGAAAGGGAAAATAAAGAATTAGACAGACCGCAATGCCTGGAGGCCTCGTGCACTGTTTGTTGTCAAACACTAATAGTCTAGTTTGATGTTTCTGAGGGTGATGTAAAACACGTGGTAACCTTTGCCCATTCCTTACTCTGGAATTCCCATGTACCAAATGCCACCGAGGCAGAGCAGCTTCTCTGGGATGGCTGCCAGCACTCTGAGTACAGCTTGCTGAAAATAAACCTGGTGCCAAGAAGATGCAAAGGGCAATCACTTAAAGGGAAAGATGCCATCAGAGGATTAAGCACAAAAGGATTACAGCAACAGAGAGAGAGGAATATATGTCTTTAAAGTGAGAACCAAGTGACAATTTCAGAACAACTACTACAGTTCCTAGGACTTATTTCATTAGTTACAATAACTTCACGTGCCTGTAGGCAAGTTTATTTTAAATTTGTACTGATTTCTTCAGAATGATTAAGAATCTGGAATATAGACAAAGGCATAGCCTGATTTGCTGATGTGCTAGTGACAAGAAGATGAGATAATTCTGCCAAATTCATTTATTTATGCACAATTACTTGTTTGGAGATATGGCAAAGGCTTTGTAATCCCAGAAACTTATATTTGGCTCTTCAAAGTAAAATGCAGTGGGAATTATTTGCCAGAATATTAACATAAAACTTACTTAAAACATATAAACCAGCAAGGCCTGGTTGATAGAACAAGAGAGCTGGAATTTTCTTATTATTAGACTCGGATATAAACTGAATACTAAAACTGGAAACAATGCTAATTTCTTTATGTAACATAGCCCTTTTCCATATGTGGAAGATTACCACAAAGCCAAGCAGACTTCTTGCACGTATAAGAGGAGAATTTGGTTATGTCTACTAAGTTTTCTGTACCGTACAGTCTTTCAGGATAGCTTGACAGGTTAAACATCCAGTCACAGGCCTTATCTTTCATCTTACGAGTTTGTGTTAGATTCTAATTTATTTTTCATATCTGTATTTAATAACTCACAAACAACTAATAACTGAGATCTCTCATACTGATATAAAATTTAGAAGGCTATAGAAATACTTCAAATTCATAGATATATTCTGCCAGTTTTCCAAAACAACCATTGCCTAAATGTCATACAGGCTTTCTAAAAATATTTCAGTAATTGAGAAATCAATTGTTGGTACTGTGCAGTGGTATTGTTAAGACCTGAAGGGACACTGACACTTCTTCAGGATTTAAATACTCCTAGATGCCTAGCTATTCACATAATTAGATACACTGTTAAAGATCTAAAACATTCAAAGTATTTAAAATCACAGTTCTCCATATTAAAAAAAAAAAGAATGACCATATTATTGCTCTTGTGAAACACATATTTGCAGGTAATGTCATAATGATTTTTATTTCACATATCAAGTAAAATTGCCATAACAAATTTTCAAAGAATGTGTGAATGGTCCAGATAGTTGCATGTAATGGGATGTTACAGGGTGAACCACAGAGGTTAAAAAATATTCTGGAGTAAATAAATACTGATCTTCATTGTTTCTTATTCCTAAAGGTCAAATCTTTACATTTCCAACAGTTTTCTCAGATTTTTTCTATTTTATCCCTCATCCTCAAGGGTGAATACTTTCCAGTACTGCACAAACTAGGACTGTGGTACCTATTATATTTAATTTGTAGTCTCAATTACCCTCTTTTAAACATGCGATGATTTCTTTGAAAAATTGGGAGAAATGTTTCTTGCACTTGGAAAGGAAAGTGTTGAGGAATAAGATAATCCTCAGTTTCTTAGCGGCTCATTTTGAAATTTCACAGAGATGTCTCCTATACAATCTTTATCCTGATGCTAGAGATAGCCTTTATGTCACCATAATCATGCAGCCCACCATGGTAAAGAAATCTGTGTAAAGCTGGACCCAAGCCCCTGAGAACCCTGATGTTTAACTGATTAAAATCTTTTATGAATTACTTGTGTAAAAATACTGGGGGTCAAAAGATCAAGACTTGAAGGAAACAAGGAGAAACAGTGCTGATAGAGACTTAATATCAGAAATTTTGTAGCAGCAAGACATTGACATAGTATCAGCAATTTTAGAGTCAGTATCAGATGGAGAAAGGTGAGTTATCACAGATGCTTAAGATAGCAAGATACACTGCAATTTCCCCCCCATCATTCTCTGCATCCACCCTTTCCCATTTCTTCCTCCTCCACCCTTTCACTCCCTATCACCCCACGCCCTGCCAGCACAATGGGAAGCAGAGCCGGGGCTTTTGGGTTAGAGATGACAAATTCTCTGTGGGAGATTCTGCTCACAGCCTGGGCTTTGCCCAGTGATGCTGAGGAAAGCTGCACTCTTAGCAGAGCTGTGGGATCACTCGATTTGGCATTCTCTGCTGTGGGGGTGCCTATAGGAAACAGAGCTCCAGGGTATGTGAAGTTTCCACCCTGCCTGCTGAAACAAGTCTGTGCTTTGGGATCTGACGGAGATAGGTACAGTTTGTACTCAGGGTGCATATGGTAGATGAACTGAACACTTAAATTTTATTTTTTTTAAACAGTAAAAATCAAATAGATACATGAATTCATTCTATTCTCAGTTCAAGGACTCCCAATCCCTACTACACAGAGCAATTTGCCATAACAAATTATTTATTTCATGAAATGGCAAATTTCCATAGTAGAAAACTCTGTCAACATAAACTGCTTAAACAAATGTTTGGTTGTTCTGCAGTCAAATAACTAGATTCACAGACAAAGAATAGAACACTCAAGTATTATATTTATCTTTAAATAATTTCTGAGTTAATAAAATAAATATTTTCTGACTTAGAAAATCTGGAATGACAAAAGCTTGACCCTCCAACTTTTAAAAGATTTGTGCACAGATAGGGGAGCCATTTCCAGAAAGTAGCCTTTAATATATCTGCTTTTCAGCCTGTGGGGAATGAAGGTGTCTTACTTAAATGAGTGTTACCGATCTGACTTACATTTTACATGCAGTATTTTCACACTCTGCTGCTACTGCAACACACTTTGCAACATAGAGCAAGAGCCTTAAATAATCTCTTAGCTCAATACAATTTTTCCTAGGCTAGCATTTCATTTGGTATGAGTCTGAACATGATATCATGTTCCTATTTGAGATAGAGTCTCTGAGACCATCTCTGCTTGCCTTTCTCTTTCACTCTTATCAGTCACAATCAGAAATGCTTCTGACGTCTTGGGAGAGATAAGGCTATACCTTCCTCTGAAGCCTGCCCACAGCACAGTGCATCGACTGCCTGTAACTCTGCTCACTGATCAGAAGGACAGTGTAGTTGAAATGGTTCACAATCAGAGGAAAAAAGAATCTTTTTCTTTCGATATTTCAATTTTTTAAATTTGTTAGATAAAAGATTCTTTATCCCTAAATGTAGTAATAAGAAAATCTTTCAGAAGTGGCAAGCAGCTGCTGTGAATGTAACACAAAATATGGACGGAAGGGTCACAGTTTTCAAAATGAGCTCCCCAAAACATTCTGAAGAAGTGGATAAGTTTGAAAATTCTGATTTTGGCCCTTAGAAGAATCTTCATTTAAAGGAAAAGTGTTGGGTTGACCAAGTCAAACTAAAACTGTTTCTATGCCTCTATTTGTAAAGCTAATAATGGTAAAGCCTCTCTTAAAAATACCCAGCTTTTTCTTTATTCATCAATGTGTTCAGAAACATTCCCTGTCTAAATGAGGGTTTTCATTAACACATCTTTTTATACTAGACTCTGAGAACAGTGAGTGCCATTGCATGCATGAAGCATGAAAATCACCTTATAATTTCTTATACCACACACGGTAATGCCACAGTTTAGGCTGACACAATTTTGTATCTGCCTGGGCTACAACTGAGGCCATTTCCTTTACATGACTGACGTTCCAGTGAGCACCAGAACAGATTGCCCAGAGAGACTGTGGAGTCTCCCACACCAGAGATATTCAAGAACTGTCTGGATGCAATTCTGCGCCATGTGCTCTAGGATGACCCTGCTTGAGCCAGGAGGTTGGACCAGATGACCTACTGTGGTCCCTTCCAACCTGACCCACTCTGTGATTCCATGAGCTCCTCTTCCAGCTGCAAGAGAGGAGCTGCCGGAGGTTCATGGGCAAGATGCAGAGGGACATTAATTAGTAAACAACCTGCGTGCTCAGCAAGTACTTTGAAAAGCAGTGAGGGCAATTTAGGGGACCAGCTGAAAATTATAGCACAACTGGTGACTTAGTAGGACCATCTGGTGATGGGCTGACTCTTCATGAAAGCTTTTCTGTTCTCCTTGTCACTGAAATCTACAGGTATCCTATAGCCCAGAACCACCCTATCATTCTCTACATAGCAAGTTATTTGTTGCCAGTGCAGACAAATATGTAACGTGCCAAATGTGAGGGTAAAATATGTTGAATCTCATCTCCCAAGAAGAACCACAAGAACAACTGTATTGACAGCATTATTCATATTTGATGTTTTAATGTAAATGAGCTAAATCAATTTTTTCTCTCTGCTGCACTCAAGTGGCACTTCTCTGCAGAACCCAGTGGTATCACAATTGAGATCCCAGTTTGCCACAGAGGCTGACTTACTATTGTGACTTTATAAATTAATGAATGTCTTGTATACTCGCAACATGGGCAAGAACTCCCTGGTTCAAAGGCATTAGATTTGCTTGTGTCAAACTTAATAAAGTGTAAAACAGTTTAGGTAATGAAGAAGTTGTTAACATCAGATTGTGACTAATCTTCTGTCTGCTACTGGGAGAAAGAGCATTATTTCCCATGCCAGAACCTATAAATCAGTGTGGTGAAAACATAATTTTAAGACAAGTGTTCTCAGGAGAAAATAAGAATAGCAGATTCAAAAAGGAGAAATTCCCTTTTAATACACTGTTTCAAAAAATGTCTCCAGAAACTAAGGAGTTATCTCAGAGGCTTCTGTAATTCTCTTAAAATCAGAGCTGAAGAAATTCAACTGTCGAAGTATTGTCAACAGATGACAATTAAAGGGTGGGTAGAAAGCACTGACTAACTCTGCTAACTGTTTTCTACGTCTTAAACATCAGGATCTTTTGAGATATTTTAGAAATTGGTTTCCTTATTGGCAAACTAATTTTCATCAGCTATCATAAAAAGATGCAATGCCAAGCACAAATTGGCATTAAATGCTTTTAGCTTTGTTCTTTTGTGAAATGTGAAAGAGTTTTCACTAATACTTAGAAAATAGCAGAAGTCAGCTCCAGCTGGTTCACTTTAGTAGTAAACATGATTAAAATTTTAAAATATGATTATCCAAGTGATGCTCTAAAACTGTGAATACCAGTTTTAAAATTCTAAGGTAATGAGACCAAGCTGCAGTGGCTTATTAGGTGGTCCAGATAACTGTGAGGCTGCCCCCAAGGGGCTTTCTGATCAGCTGACATATTTAAACATTATAATCCTCCCTTTGTCATATTATTGGATTTGGAACAATGTTTGATATGGTGTTTAAGCAAAAAATACAAACCCAAGCAGAATCCCACATTCCTTTGCTCTGGTAGAGAAGCCCTAAATGGCTGAATTTGGGGGAGAGATACCTGTAGTGCATAAGAAAATCTCTTTTTAAAGCATGCGTGTTTCACAGTAAAAAAAAAAAGTGAACTCTACAAGCAAATCTTTATGCAGAAATAATCTATTCAACACTACTGGTATCCTATAAATAAAGCAGGGATTCCTGACTTTTTTCCCCACTTATTTTGAAAATAAGAAGCAGAAGTAGAACTAAGTCTATTGGGAGGGGAGTGAGAAGAGGATTGCTGAAAGATCTGGAAATTAAATGTTTTAGTGACCTCTGAGCTTTCAATTCAGGTGCTACAAAATAAAAACTAAGCAGGCGTTTCAAAATGGTCACTGGATAGGAGCCAGAAAGTCACAGAATCATCAAAGTTGGAAGAGACCATATAGATCATGCAGTCTAACCATCCATCACTCACCTCTGCCCACGAGCAGGCACCCAAACCAAACACTGTCTCTGTACCCCTCAGTCGGCACAAGCAAGGTGGACATTCTTCAGTAGCAGTGAAACTTTTTTCCCCCCTTTAAAATATATCTGAGCTTTCTGTTTAAAAGTAGCTATTCATTGGTATAAAAGTTGTTCAGAAGTAGGTGCTTATTTGAAGAAAACACCCATCAGAAAATTTTCTCGCGTTCAGGCCAGAACCCCTGGAGCTGCAGGTGAAGATCCGCCTGAAACCACCTTTATGTGCCCCTTCAGCAGTGTAGAAGCTCGAGTTCCACGCTGGGGCTAAAGGTGGGGTAATGGACTGTGGGTTGTCTCTGCCAGGCTCCCTGAAGACAGAGCTCAACCCGTAGGGAACACTGCAATGGTAATCCACCTCAGGAAAGCTGACAGAAGCTAAGAAGGAACTTGAATCTTTTTCTCCCACACCTTCTTGAAAGCACTAACAACAGGCTACTTCTGTCTGTCTAAGGTAGAAAGGGAAAACATTTCCCATGCAACCTCTAACACACAGCAATTTTTCAGATAAAGCCATTTCATTTAGAGACTAAAGTGAATTTTAGCTTTTTTGAAAGCCTTGCCATTTCTATCAGCTCTGATGATGATATATAGGATGAACTTCATTCGATGTTCTCATGTTGCACTGGTGTTTGTTACCACACTATTACAGAGGTTATACTTTGGTAGTGGACAGGATGGTTATAGTTATAGTTTCATGGTTCAAAGAGACAGGATGTTACAATCCTACTACATGAAAAATTTCTTGTGATACAGCACAGTACATGTTGGTTCCTAAGCAAAATTACTATTTTCCTGTTAGTCCTCAGCTTTTAAAAATATTACTTACATAGTTGTGTCCTTAAAACAGATCATGGTCTTTACTGAAAATGAGCAACATCAGCCCCTTCTGTATTACAAATATATACAGTTTTGCAGATGATAGCACATAAGCTAAAAATTAACTGTGGGGTTGGGATTTCAAATAAAATCTGGTAAATATTTCTTTTCTGAGAGAAAGGCAAGGAAAGGTGGGGGAGTGGTTAGAGTGTGATGGAAGGAAAAGAATGCATCACAGCTTCTGTGAAACCACAAAAGCAGCCCTGTGGTACCACAGTGCTGAGGAAGTTGTGGAAAACTGGTATGAAACAGGTATGACACAAGGTTAATGAACCTAAAATTTGATCTAACCATTGAAGAGAAGGAATGCATTTTAGTCCTGAAAGCTCAGTGTGTCTCATCTTTCGCAGGTATAAATTGATGGAGTCCTATTAAAATCAGTGGAATCATGACATTTTACACTCTCATACAGCACTTCAATTTCAGTCTTGTTTTTATCTTTTAGTTGTTCTGCTTTTCAAAGCAGTTCTAGAAAAACAAACCAACTGTGCAGCAGAGGAATTTGCTTGGTGAAAAAATACATTCCAGTTGTATCTTTCTAGCTGATACTTACAGTTTGTTCAAGAAAATTATATTTTTTTAATGAGAGAATTTTATTTGGTATTGTAAGAGCATTTTCAAGAGTGTTTTTTAGTGAGTGTTCTCAGATCTGCTAAAGCAGAAAGCAACTCACTGTCCTCCCTCCTTGAACATGCAAAGCTCCTCTCTCTCCTTCACTGATGTGTGCAAGTTCTTCTTTATTAATCAGGACTAATTATTGTTTTCCTGGCTGTCCTACAGTCCTCTAATGACCATATTGATTAAACTGGAGATACACTGCCTAATTACATTTATGATGGCCATTCTGATGCTACTTGAACATTGTTATTAATAGATACTCAGATATTATGGCAGTGTGTAAAACAAAAACGACTCTGCATAAGTAATACAGAGCCAAGTAATATTCCAACATTTGTAACAGAAAGGGCCCTAGAAAATAGCATGTTTCAACATGGTTTTCAGTTAACACAAAGCCAGAAGTGTGCTTTCTCCATGAAGGTGTCATGCATCTGTTTTCATCTCTCTCTGGGTGTCTAGGTGAGGTCTCCTCCATCCCAGCAGTCTGGTACGCACCAAGCCCTCATTCTGTCTAACCTTCTCAGAGGTTTAAAGCCAAGTGGTAAGTTGAGGAAAAGGCAGAACCAAATGTCAGGTGTTGCCCATCTCTAGTGTACTTTGGTGTGCAGCTTCATACGTGCTCTTCTATAGAAACACAAAGCAGATTATGTCCTCTGGGGCTATGTAAGTAGCGGTCCCAATTGTCACTCTATACCCGGATCACCATACATAAAGGGGAAAATAGCTACACCCTTTGGATGACAGCTGAATTTTTGAGAAAGTACTGAGGCGTTTCATGTCAATATGTGTTTGTTTCCAAATCCCAGCAAACACCTGGGGAGCCACATCTCTCTTACCAAGGGATGAGTCCTTGCACACTTGATGGTAACTCTGCCACCTCGTACTAGGACAAGCACCAGAGCTCAGTCAGTCTTTATATGCCCTGTAGGAAGTGTGCTAAGCTGGGTGCGGGGAAAGAGAAGGATAAGAACATTATTGTACATATCCTTTCTTTCAGAAGTAATAAAGGCCAATTGCCAACGGGAGCAGAACTGATCACACAGTAGATCAATACCATCCTCGCAGAGTTTTCTAGTTAAGTTGATGTTTCTTAATTTCATTTTTACAGATGTATATTTCTCTAAGCCATTCTTGAGTTGCTGCATATTCAGTCAAAACATGCCTACCTCCCCCTTTATTCTTTGAAAGGTAATGATCATCCTTTTCAAAACATCTTCCTGTATACCAGTGGGTTAGTATCATAGATACTGCTGTGAACAACCATGCAGAAAACTGTATACAGGTCCTGACAGCAGTTGCCCCACAAGTGTGTTTTTATGTCACCGTGACAATTAGCTAAATTTAATTTGACAGGAGATTCTGTGGTCTTCTTTTCAAAACCTTACACTGCCAGCATTAGCATGCGCCACAGTGAGATATTAGTTGGTGAGTTTTCTCATACCAGAAATTTTTGTGGGTCACTAGTACAAACCTACCAGCTACAGAAAATGATGCCTCTGCAATTGTTTCCTTCTAAATATTTGTTTCTACTCTTTTAAAAACAACCTACTGGAAGAGAAGTAAATCTTGCTGCTTGTGTCTGAGGGCAATTCTTCTTTAGCTAAAATGTAACAAATTTGTCTCTCTGCATGACTGGAAGAATCCTAACTGTTCATGCTCACCTATCAAGAGGAAGATGTCATCAGCTATGTTTGTCCATCCAGGCAACCTGGATATCTTATTTGGCTGGACAGCAAGGTAGCAGAATAATATCATATGCCACCACAAGACTATGTGACTTGAATAAGCAGCTAAAGTGAGTTCTTATCCATCCTCACTCACAGCTCCTACTGGGAGGAGGAACAGAATAAACAAATACAACTCAATAGGACCCTTTCATTAGTTTAGTTTCTCTCGTTTGATGCTGTTTATATAATTAAATGATAGCCCTAGACCCTGCACTTTTCAAAGAACAGAAAAAGTGACAAATGTATATCAAAATTACTGCATCAATGGACTGATGATATCACAGTATTCAAGGTGTGCAAAAGAAATGCTTAATTCACACGACTGCTGGTTTTTGAGAATTGTCTCTGTCACAAATTTTTCACTTACAGTTTTGTCACTGAAGTCTGGCTTCTGGAAATGCACTCTCTTCTATCTGATCTGGCTCTGATTTGTTAATTTTCTACTTTAAAACTGGAGGCTTTAAAACAGCTATCACTACCCCTGACCTGAGCACTGTGAACCCTTGCAATATATCTTCTGAATCCCACAGTCTGTTACAGGATAACAGAAATGACAGGGTTCAGAGCTTCAAATATTGTTCTCTAATGCAACTTTTTTGGAATGTCACTGTAGTAAGAATAATAGTAAAATTTTAACAGTTCTCCATAGTTTCTAGGATGATACAGAAGAATTCTTTTTTGCAAAAACATCTTGCAGAAGTTGACCTTGCATTTTCAAATTCTATTAATTAGTTAAATAAATTGTCTTCAATACAACAAATGCATTCTATCTCTCTAGTATTTATACAAAGTTAATACTTCAGATCTGAAAAACTCCTACTACTGTCAGAAGGCATGTTATTTGGATTCCACTCATTTACTGTGAAACACAAAAGGTTACTAGCAGTCCTCATCTGACTGCATTTGTGGTACCTGGCACTGTGACCCATCTTCTAAGCATTATTCATCTTTTGGTGCCAAAGTTGATGCACCTTGTGGTGGCCAGAGAAAGAAAAAGCATCAGAACTTCTGAACTACTTTTGTACACTTGGGCTGCATCTGTGTCCCAGTGTAGTCAGGGTATAAACTCCAAATAACATCAATTCTACACCCTGGAGCTTGTGACTGAAAAGTGTAAATTTCACACTAGAGGTAAAGCAAATGTTTCTCTGGAAGTGTAAGAACTGATGTCCCTGCAAAGGTAAGCCAGCTTGCTGGCTGAGGAACAAGAAAAGTGAATTTTATAGTTCCAACATCTTCTGAAACCCAATATGGATGTGAGAGGAGGAATACTGAGCCATCATTTCATTACAAAAGACTTAATTTTGTTCTGGCAGCTGGTAGGACCCCAGATGTCCCTTTCACTTTCACCCTGTGACAAGCACATGGAATGCTGTAATAATTTCAAGCATGAAAATGGAGTAACAATGTGATGATGAACAATACTGAGTAGCTAAGAATTCCTATGTACATGGGATATCTTCCTGGCTGCACCAAATGACTTGTTTTTCTGTTAGCCCAGAAACCAGAACCAATCTCATCAAGAGCTTTTGGCCATTTATCTACTTTGATCTGAGGAGAGATTAAGTCGTAAATATTTCTTATGATTAAATAGAGAGGTGTTAGGTTTTATTCTATTGACAGTAATAGGTTGGTCAGTTGCTGGCATTTTTTGTTTCATATTCCTATGAAGGAAATTACCAGTACAAGTGCAGGTTTTTTGCCTGAGATTGAAAAATTACAAGAAAATCATATATGTGCCATAGAATACAAGTTTTCAGACTATTTCTCATTAAAATATGCTGTAGGTATTGAAGAACCCTGTGACGAGTGAAAAGGAATTACATATGATCAAAAGTCTCAAATGTTCTTCACAGCTGCAATGAAGACACTGGAAAATCAGTCTGCTAACAATGACCTACCTAGAGGTCTGGTGAGGGCAAGCAGAGGGCTCCGTTTCAGAAGGGAAAAGGACAAACAGGAAGGAAAGGGAGCTGCTGTTATAATGATATATTTATACAATATTTTACACAATTAAACATTTTACAATTTATAAAAGTGATCTGCAGTATATTGGATTAGGCTCAGCAGAGTGTGCCTTGCTCTGATGGAATCACTGGAACTTCACCAGTAACAAGTCCTGTTCACCCTATGGAAATAAACTCAGAAGAAGCAGCCATTCATAGCCAATGAAACTTCTGCAATACACAATTTTTTTTGAGACAATGTGAGTGCAAATGTCAGTAAGTGTTTTATCCACTGCAGAGAGGCCAACCTCGAATTGTATTTTTTCTAGATGCTGAATTGAGATTGTTCAGCGGAAACATTGCAGATGAACTTTTCTTACTAAAGCAGCAAAACTCACTTCCTCAGCTGAAGTCCACTTACCATATTTTGTATTAGTACCACCACTAGTGGTTGCTATGGAACATGGGTGCACCAACATGTAGATACAGAGCTCAAAAACAAAGCTTCTCTGAAAACTGTTTATCAAAAGAAGTGAATAATTTAATTCTCAGAAATTATTATGAGACAATATTTTACAGATTGTCTTTCGGAAACTTGAATATATTCATATAGTTACAGGGTTTTTCCTTACAGAACAGGTTATAGTCTCTATAGACTGAGACACACACTTAGTTAAATTTACAAATTAACCATCTAACCAACACTGTATTAGCCTTTCTAAACTTGAGGCTAGAGAAGTCGTACTTTAGTTTCTGAAAACAGCTGGCACTTCACATAATAAGAATTTGGGAAGGGTCGAGAGGAGAGAATGACATGGAGATTACAGAATAACAGTTCATCCAACTAAGCTTGACTTTGGGTTGTTGGATGATATGAGAAAATATCTTCAAGCATCTCCAAAGAGATGGGGCACTAAACAGCTTATCTGTGACAAACCTCTTTGTTTTGGCAGTCATCAGTGAAGACACAGCAAAGGAAATGGAGGAGCTGCAGTTATGCATTTGCAATACACAAAGTCCTTGTTTTCCCACTAGGCACTGCAGAATAGCAATTGTCCATTCACAGCACATAGCACATCCTCTGCATTTCAGAGCTAATATTTTTGCAGTCCTTAAGCTAGCATGCTTCAGCCTAGTGTAGTTAATTTTTTTAACCCTCTGGGGTACACTGTAGGAGCTGGCTGTGCTCATGTTCTGTTCCTTGTTAGAGAAATTGGTTTTTTCGGGTATAATTTTTAAAGTTAAACTGAAATATTTTAAAATTGCAGAGGATTTATATCTACAGCAATATTTCAAACAGAGCTATAAAAAGTCTCATTCCGCAAATAGGAAAAATATGAAGCCTGCTGATCATTGAACATACCTGTATATTAATCCAATTAACAACAAAAATCTCCTGTGTTGGCTGGAGTTATTTTTAAGACCACTCATACACACATACACAAGGTCTGACAAGTGGCTCTTCCTCTTATAATTTAGAATCACACTCCTGAAAACAATGTTATTTTTATGGTAGCAGATGCTTTCATTTACTGCAGCACACACTGCCCACTGTAATGCTGCAACACTCATTCAAGGCAGATCACTGGCTCAAATATGAATTGAAGCTATATGCCATCAAACACATGCCAGGCTACATCACTTCGACTCCTGAGCAAATTTCCGCTTTTCTCTGTTTAGGTAGCAAAAGGTGTGTGAAAACTGGTGTTGATATAAGACAACCAGCTCTCCCTCCTCCCAGTGAGGATCTGTTTCTTAGTCAAAGCTCAGGCTGCTTCTTAATTTTGAACTTCTGAACCCAAACCAAGTAAAGCAATCTAAGCATGTAGTAAAGAAAAAAAAAAGCAGTACATGTACTCCTAAAAATGAGGCTGATATTCTTTTCTGCTTGACCTGTTTATTTCCAACTCTTCCTCCCTCTGCTCTAACTCCCAGACAAACTCACAGCCCCCTCAGGATAGGAACAAGTTTCTGTTTTCTTGTCCCTTCGTCTAAGCCAGCCAAGTCCCAGGTCTCCTCTCCTGCCACAGAGCAATAAGAAAACATAAAGAAAAATCAATCACACTTTCCCCAGTGGGGTCAGAAAGGACTACCACAAGAGATTCTTTCTGCAATCTTCTGTAACCAGCAAATGGTTAAATCAACATAAGTCAAAATTTTCATCTAGTTTGAATAAAGAGAAAAAGGGAGGAAATTCAAAAACCGGTTGCTGTAGTAACAATCATCAGTAAAAATCTTTTCCATTAAATAATAGTATTATCTCCCTCTCCCCCTCACAATTTTAGTTTCCCTTGAAAAAATAATCATGCTGCCTCTTTTAGCTTTGCTGTACATACCTCAACCATTAAACAAGACATTTAACCATAGTGGCAGTTCTGTGACCTTTGAATGCCGTGAAATCTCTAAGCGGTGCAGCTTGTTCATGAAGACTTGTACTGCAGAATCCAGTAACTGCATCCAGGATTGGGAATAGAAATAAGTAACGACAGCAAACAAAAATAATAATAAGTTCAAAAAAAAAAAAATTATAAAAGGGGGGGGGGAAAGAAAAAGAAAAAAAGGAAAGAAAACCTCCCCAAGTCCCCCCAACCCAGCCAATAAAACCACCTTAAGAAGCAAAAAGGCTCGGGAAGAGAGCGCACTTCTGTGCCAGGGTGAGGGCTGGGGTAGCGCTGAGGCTGCTGCAGTCTGGCTGCCTGTGTCAGCCAGCGCAGGCCGGGCGGGCTGGGAGGTGCTGTCAGTGCCACGGGCGCGCAGCGCAGACCAATCCCCAGCCGTGCTGCCAGCGCCGGGGAGAAGCCTTTTCTGTTTATGTTTCCTCATTTCGGGAGTGACGTCAAAGGGTTTAGTTTTTCCTCTGCATGTGCTATTAATTTTAAACGACTACTATGGGAGGAATGTGGCAGTGATTTAGGCAGACTACCCTAAGCGAAAGAAACCGGAGTAATGATTTTCTGTCCTGGATTCAGCTCAGAAAGATTTTATATCCAGAGGTACCAGAAAGATCCAAAATATTCTCACAACATGGGGAAAGGCTATAAATATGCTTACTTGTATTGAAGTATACTTAAATATACACAAGATGTTTTCCAGGGAGAGCTGGGTTATCTCTATGGGTTGTGGTGCAAAATCAGACCTGATTCTGCCCTTGCCCAACAGTAAATCAGGAACTGCTTGTCTAAATTCAGCAGTGTCACACCAGTGTAAACCTGGCTAAAGAGATAAGACTGAGACTACTGTACACATCCTTTTATCAGTCAGCAGGAGCCACACTGCAGATTAGCAAACTTCTTTCATTACCCCATCCAAGTCACGGACGCAGTCACCCTTGAGGTCTGATCTGGGCAAACAACCATTCCTTCCACCAGCAGATCATAGCCCAGCTGTGCTCACCTGTGAATTCTGTTGTGGACCACCACACAGCCTTTTATTTCTTACCAAAGCCCACATCAAAAGGAAAGAGGAAGGTAGAGCCTGGCTTTCAGTATAACTACACCATCGCCAGAGGAGAAACCACGCCACTGAAGATTCAAGAAACAAGTAACATTCATCAAGGTCAATTAGCGTGGGCAGCAAAGTCCAAAACAGCACAAGATAATTGATAGGAGGTCGGCTGACAACAGTAAGTATTTCGTTATCTGCATCATTCTAATTTTATCAATTTGTTCTTCTAGGGAATCCTTTCAAAGAGCTCAGTCTATGAGGCACAGTTCATTTCTAAAAAAGTCTTAACAGTCTTACATTTAATTTTAAAACATAGAGAAGTGCTTTTGGAAATGGATAGGAAGAAAGCTCCTGAGAAAGAAATCTCACAGTGCTTCACAGAACATGTACAAATACAGCAGAAATCATAGGAACTTCCCCATGACCACCAACAGATTCTACCAAAACGCAGCTCCAGAGAGCCCGAAATATTTAATGAATTTTGCTTGCTGAAACATCTGCCTGTGGCATCACTGCTAATGCAATCATCTTCACAAACAAATGCTAAGGGTTATGGGGATGTAAATGCTGGAATAACATATCAAAAAGTATTTAGTAAGTTAGAGCTTTACAAAATCAATCAGAGCACATTAAGTTCACGGACTGTACTTAAAGAACTCCATGAAGAAATTTGAGATACACAAATAGAAATATTATTCGTAGTGCACAGAAAATCATCGTGTTGATCTTCACCCAGCAGTGGGTCAGCTGAGTAATGCACCTTGGGAATTGTACTTCAAGAACCAATTCTGGGAATGTCAGCTGAAAATTAAATGGATTTCGGTGGGAGTGATCTGGAGTCTGTGAAGAAAGACTGAGACTGATATTGTTTAGTTCAAAGAAAGGAGAGTTGATAAGTATTCTTAACTATATGAAGAGTATATTTCTCTGAAAGAAAATGAACAATACTAGATAAAGTTTATTCTTTGGGCTGGAGAAATTATCTGGCCTTTAGACTTTTTCACCCTTTATGGCAGCATAGCTACATCTAAGCTGGTTATAAGTCTCAGACTGTGTTTAGAAAGCAATCAGGGCAGTGTCCAAAATCTGTGATGGTCTGTTGTAAAATCATGACATAGTAGATAATCAAGGTCCACTGTTTTGAGATGTGTTCTGGCTCTGTTTCTTTTACGAGAATAGATCCAGACAATTTCCAAGGAAGGAGGGGTTAAATTTTTCTCCGTATGAATTGCAGCTAGAACAAGTAAACATCAGCAGAGGAAAAGTTGTTTTACTTAGGAAGAACTAAAGGTAAAAGAGTAAAGTACTGAAATAAATGGGCTATGATAGTCTGCAGTGTCTTTTTACTGGGTATTTTTAAAAGTATGGTTAGTCAACTATCATTCATGAACAGTTTTGATACAGGTGATCCTACTGTGGAGTAGAGATGTAAGAGTATGAGATTTTCAAACGTCTATTTCAGTCCAATTATTTTCTTGGTTTTGTGTCTTAGGATCAATCTCATTAATAACATTACATTGCATTTCATCAGTTAGGATCCAGGTATATTCCAGTTTTCCACAAAGTCTTAGGTCTTGTCTCTCTCCTAAATAAATTAGAGGTTACTTCAGCCTCCTGGAAACAAGTAGCCCTATGACAGTGAGTGGTCACTGCAGGTTTTGTGATGTAGAGGCTTCCTGGATGAAAAGATAGAGGCTTGGAAGCACTTCTGATTGCAGTTTCTACTTGGACAAAGAATCTTAATGTCTGCGTGAGTACATGCAGGTAAGGGTGAGACTGATCTTGGTTGCCTCAGCATAACCATGCATTTTCATGATGGAGTGGGAAGAACTGACGAGAAAAAATGGGCTCCACCTAGCAAAGAAAAAACTTCAGCACAGATTTGCTAATCTGATTTGATAGACACTAAAATATTCTGTCAGGCTGGTGACGTGCATGTCCAGATAAATAGGACCCACAGTGGCCTAAACAAAAAAGCTGAAAAAATGAAAATGCTGATTCTTTAAAAAAATTTCATTGGAGGAAGAAAAAACAAAACAAAACAACTGATGCTCAGCCTAGACTGATGTAAACTGTATCTAAATAAATATAATGGAGAAAGAACACTTAAAGCAAGGTCAAAATTACAACTCAATTGACGTGACAGAAACTTGGTAGGGTAGAGTCACACATGTGAGTATGTGACTGGAATACTAATGCCAAAGAGCACCGCTTGTTCAGGAGCAAGAGGAGGAAACAACAAGAGGAAAAAAGGTAAAGGAGATTACGCCTCATATCTCACTGAGATGTTCAGAATGCAGCAGGAAACATGCATTGAAAGTTGGATCAATAGTACCAAGGACAAGAATATAGGCATTGTTGGGGAGTCTGCTGCAGATCCAGGCAGATAAAGTAGATAACTCTTTTTGTTAGCAATTAGCAGGATTGTCCAAATCACAGAATTTGGCCATAATGGGAGAATTTAATCATGCAGCTCTTGAAAAAAGAGCTGAGCTGGACTCAGACACCGTGATTCCTTCTCTCTGGAATAAGCATCAAAGTACATGTAGGAATCCCTCAAACACATGAGCCTGCCTTTTTGAGCAATCCTACTTGATGAAATAACTTACTTGACTTCTTTTTACAGTCCTGATTCAGCATTGGAGACGCTTTAATATTTGGTTTTAGCTATTCTCCTTTCTCAGCATAGGTGGCACACCAAGACATGTTCTCTCTTACCATGGAATGACACTCCTTTTCACAAATCTGCAACCCTTCCATTGTGGTCTTTGGAATGGAATTTGGATATTAGAGAGGCTGCTTAATTGGCCTCACCCAAACCACACTCCTTATACCCAGTTATAATCCCTGAAACTTAAAAAATTACATTTATCTCAGTGCCAGTAAAATTTGTGTTTGCACATGATAGAATGGCAGGCACTGTGCATGGACAGCCAAAAAAGATGGCTGCTTCCTAAGATACCTTCCACTTTCTTCCAATTGCTTTATTTCTACCCTGACCATCTTTAGGAAGGGCTCCAGAACCAGACCAGATATTGGTGTTTGTATTGCTGTCAGTGACATCTGAATGGGAGCTGGGAATAAGGAGTGGAAAATGAGGCATCATTTTCAAGCTTCCACCACTGAAGAATGAGTTCATGCCTGACTCTCTTTCCCCTTTCCTCCACTCCCCCCAGAATTGCTCTGAAGTGCAAGGTTGTAGATACTATAGAGATTCCCCTAAATATTTCTACTTTTCCTTAGGGCATAAATGTGTAAATCTGAGAATGCTGATTTCTGTGATGAAAGTTGTCCTTTGACAAGTCTGTTGCAAATTTCTTTCTCAGGGGACAATAATGGTGGACAAGTAGTGGAGAGTGACAGTGGCCTGCATTCATGAAAAGAAGGGAAGGAAAGCATTGACAACCACAGCCAAAGTATAGTTTCAAGGAAGTTTATGCCTATCCCACCCCATAAATACAGATACACTACTCTTGGAGGTGAGTTCATATGTTGCACTGTAATTGCTGCTGGGAAACTTCTAAAGGCAAATTTCTCCAGGCTGAATTATGTGAAATTTCTCATCATGACTAGATGTGAATGTTCTGTGCCTGTTTATTTACAAATCAATGCCTTCAGATTAGTCTTGTTATAGGTGCAGTAGATGGCTGGAAACATCCTTGGTGCACAGTTTGTGGAGCAGGCTCCCTTATAGTTCTTTTCTTCTTCTGGGATCTGTGTGATGTTTTTAATGTGTTTACAGAGAGCCTGTGTGAACTGTAAGAGGCTGCTGTAGGCTGATACCTGTTCAGGGTTGTCTGAAATGACCCAGGGCCATGTGGCTCAGACAAGTGTGGAGGGAGGTAAGTGCGTGGTGGTGTTCAGAGTGAGGTGGTCCTCAAAGGAGGACACAGGTTGCTGACATGACTTTAGTCCTTATTTATTTGACCTAAAAGCTGCTGTGCTGGTACATGGTTTGGACTTCTGTGCTTCCAAGTGCTGTCATAAGAAGATTATACTGCTCCCAAGAAAGGTGTCTACCCAAGGGGAATGCTCTCCAGCTTTTTCAAAATTATGCATGCAATATTCTGTCCAGCCTTGATGCTACCTACCTATTGTCAGACATCTTTTCCTATATGAGCTAGAAATTTAGCTGTTTCTGGCAAATAATTTCCCTCTAACTGTCCCCTATGCCCTATCAGAGCGCTCTAAATCTTCTTCCCATGAACTACTGAGTTTAAAAAAAAAAAAAAGTCTTTCTTTATGTCATTCTGTTCCTTTGAGCTTTCTGTTTCTGCTTGGACAGTGCAAAGCCAAGGATATATGTATCCCTCTCTCATAACAATTCTCCATCTCAAATATAGTTCAGGTATCTCAGTCTGGAAGTCGTAGTGGACAACAGCTGTGGTCTGAGCCCAACTTTCTGAGTGGGTTCCCAGGCCATTTGTGGGACTTTACATTTTTCCCTGGCAATGGAGAAGACAAGGGCATTTGGGCAGACAGTCAGCACTGTGGATGTGTGAACAGCCTCCTATTTCACAGGGAAGAAAAGAAAATCTAGGCACATAGAGAGCTTTAGGTGCCCATTCACTGGTACACTCAGGATTTAGGCAGGTGGAGTACTGAAGAAAGAAGGAAATTTACACAGTAGGCATGAAAGACCCTAAGTTACCGTAGGTGAATCAGGTATGAACTATCTGTGTACCTCTGGCAATAATTTTTTTATCAAGGCTAGCGGGGAAGTAATTAGATGGAAGGCTACTTCTGTGGTCTATAAAAGATTACTATATCACATTGCTGTTCTGTAAAATTTATATTATCAGTATATTAAAATCTATAAAAAAGGAGAAAACTTCCAGAATTTTGACTTGGTTTGGTTTAACCTAAGAACTTTTGGAGTGATGTAGTATGAGCAGATTTTTAGAAAAAATCTCCATTACTTCTAAACACTTATAGATTTAAGTGATGAGAAATATCCCTAAAAAAATTGGGGTTTTTTTAATCAAAAGAGAATACAAATGAATTCTCATCTGTGGACTAGATAGTTCGTGTAAACAGCATTGGATGAGCTCAACAAGCATTATATAGGATGATGAACACATCAGGAAGAGAGCTTCAAATCCCCATCACCCTGAGGCAGTGATCTAGATTATTGTGTGGACCTTGATTTTCAGCAGATGTGACTCTTGAATTAATAAAAAAATAACTGCATACATGAATGTTATGATCTTATTTTGGGCCCAGTCATAGTCTGGTTTCTGTTTTGTGGCATTTAAATTGCTTCCAAAAGGTGTTGGCAGTTGGATTACTATTGAAGAGGACAACAGCATTGTCTGCCCTCGGAGTCAGGTCTCCTGGCCACAGAGCAGAGTAAAGCCCCCAGAGTCAGCATAAGCCATCCCAGCAAAGGTGTAGCTCATACAGCTACCACAAATGCTGTATACAGGCACAAAGGACTTCACCACACGGGACAAAGAAGCTGACGCACAGTTCCCAGGCATTGAAAAAGAAGGGTGAGAAAACATTGCTGTCAATGACTCATATTTGTTTTAATGATCAGACCATATGCAAAAACATTTTGTTTTGTCAGACCCAATGCAATAATATTTGACATTTGATTTCAAACCCAGGAAATTGAGAACAGAAAGGTGAAAAATTTAAGTATTTTTCCTTACCTGAAAGAGAACAAGCTTTTATTTTGGCCAATGCTGAATACTTTTGTCTTCACTCTATCACTCACAGGCGGGTGGTACAACTTCCCCCTAAAAACTAAACCTGTTCAGAGAAAATTTGAAGATGTAAAGAGCAGCAAGATCAGCAAACCCAAAACTTTATCTTTTTTAACACCACTGTAACTGATACTTCTCCAATTTTCTCCAATCTAGCTCTAATTTGTGCAAGCAGCTTTTTTTAAAATCTCCTTTTCAGCCAGTAGATTATTTCTATGAGGCTCTTGGTGTTTAAAACAGTTGAAAAAGAAGAAATAAACCAAAAGCAACGTTCTTACATGCCACAGAGGAAGTTGAAACAATAGAAAAACAAACCAGATGCAATTCTGCATCAAAGGGTTACAAGCAGTGCCAGAAAGGTTAGTATATCAACCAGTGAGACTGCAAAAGTAAAAAAGTACTGCAAGAAAAAGAATCCGTGTTTGTTCAATTCAGTATCTTATATTCTATGGTCAATAAAAAAGAAAAAATAGGAAAAATTATCATATGGTAGTTTCCAATTCAAAGCCTCCTTTTAATATTTAAGAATTTGTGCTGCATCACTATTTTAGACAGATAAACACACAGGTAGATGCTTTCTTAAAAGACATTGAGGAATATGGTAAGGAAATCATAAGTTTTCATTTCAACATACATGAACTACTAAGAGCTTCATTCTTGATTTTTCTGGGGTTTTTCTCTGACACCTGTAACATTTTAGGTGAAGGAGAACTATTTTCACAACTTTCAATTAATTTTACTAGTTAGACATTTTACTAAGATTTTTAGAATTTTAAGATTTTTTCTTATTTCCATTTTATTTTCTGTGAAATAGGCATTACTTGAAATGAAGCTGAGGCCAACATCTTCTAAAAAGGATTATTTAATCTATCAAGGAGAATTTTAACTTTCACATGAAGCTAATAGCGATTAACTTTCTTATCCTATTGAATTGAAACATGGCAGTGTGATCCAGCAGGTATAGGCCTTGAGGATGAAAAGTATATTGAGACATGTAAATGAAAATAATTTGGTTTTGCTCAGCAACCTGTACTTGCACATGAATGATGCTTCCACCAGTTTTATAGCTGTCCACCTATTTTCTTCCCCCTCACCTCCTCATTCCACAGCATGCATCACCCCTGTGTTTTGAGATTCCCAAACAGTCTACAAGCATTGCATGAGCTCTCTTCAAACATTCTGTGTAGTCCACAAACGTGTACTTATTTCATTATGAGTTTAGTCTTCAATAGACAGAACTGAGCACGAATTACTGTTCTGGTTTATGTACTTATCAGAAAGAGCGAAAGAAGAGTAAGTGTACAGTGCCCTGGCTGGTGCCCTCCCCAGCACGGTAACTGCACGGATTGAGTAGTAACCTTAACTTCCTGAAGTCTTCAAGCATTTCATAATTTTATTTCATTACTTGAAATTGGTCAATGATAAAACTAGTGTAATCAGATGGAAGAGAAAAACACTCCCAAGCCAAGCAAAAGGGACAAGTTCTCTTAAAAACAAGAGTCAAATTCTCAGCAGACCCCGAAGTTAATCTCTTCCAGACTGCAAGGTTTGAGTCTTAATTTTTTTGCATCTTTTTTTACCTCGTGTTTAAATCTTCTCAGTGCTCTGTTGTCTGAAATTCAAGCCAAAATGTAGCTTCCACAGAAGAAGGACACTGTTGGGGTCAAAACTTTATTTCCTTAGCATCTCATACAAAAACATTAATTACCATCACATACATGTAAAACAGTCTGAAAAGTTAAAGCATATGGAGCAGTGTACAATGAATGACATTTATGCAGCAGTAGATCAGTTGCTTTCAAAGAATGGTGATGATTTGCAGTGGTTTTCTATGCAGTTTGAGCTTTTAAATGAATCATAATTAGGAACTTTTTTTAAAGAAGAAATTGAAACTAGTATGAATTCACTCAAATGCTAAAGATATGAACACTGGATAAGGTAAGTCAGGAAAACAGTGGAAATTTATCAAAGATATATTATGGATAAAATCTTTGAATAAAGTCAATGGGATTTCACCATTTGCTTCAATGGATTACACCTGATATACTCTATAATTATATACTTAGGGAGAATATATTCAGTGTTAACAGCATAGTGATTCTTCAAGATGCTAATCTTCACATTTTCTTATATATTCAGAATCTAGATGAACGGGCTAAATAGTTAAGTAAGACACAAAGCACGTAAATGCTCAGCTCCTCTTGTGAAGGCAGACTCATTAAAGACAAATAGAGGTTGCTTTGATGTTGTGCCAAGCATCTGTAATTTTGTAAATTACAGAATACAGTAACATTTTGGGACAACTTGCCTTGGCAACGACATTGACAGGTGACAAACCATTGATTTTCTGTCAGCTGCTTTCTTCCTCCTTTTTCAGTTCTCTAGTTCCAAACATCTCTGATCCACATCTTCACAGACCTTAACTAAGACCATGGCTTTCCACTGTGTTTCTAGGCAATAGATGGACTTGGGTGATGGAAGTCATTATTCCCTACATTATTCCTCAGCCTACATATCACTTGGAGGATGCCTCCTCTGCACTGATGTGTTTTTTGGAGCTGCTTCGTGTACAATTCAGTTGCTCTTGTTGTGAGGACAGTGACTTCCAGGAAAAACATCTCCTCTGCCAATCTGACTTCATCTATTCCATCCATCAATACATTGTGTTGATTTAAAACTCAGGTTGTATAAGAACTTAGGTCACCGAAAATTATGGGAGAATGCATATAATAATACATATGCAAATACTTGCTTCAATGCGTCATTTGTAGGCACAGATTATCTTACCTAAATCTTAGATTTTAATTTTGTTTTATGCTGTCCTATTTATACACATACAACAGACTTGCAAACAATTGTAAATGGTGATTCAAAAAGATGGTCCTTTCCTATAAAATGCTGTACATCTTAGGATCCATCTTTTCCAAATTTTTAAATGCAGAAATGTTATCAGTTGGTAATTCTTGTAGGACATTGGAAGAGTAAAGTCCAGTGACTTAAAGTCTAGTGACATTAAATGTAAGAAATTACAGATGTATTTTTTGGAGGACACATTATGCATTCAGTAAAAACTTTTGAGGACAAAAATGTGGTCCCAGATGGGGAGAATAACAATTACAGCCGTAACACACAGATCTGACAATATGAGTATTTGTTTACTTGCATCAGAGGCCTGAATTTATACTGCAGTAATTACAAAGTGGTTCTGGCATTTAGCCACTCAGCTACATTAAAGATAGGACACAGCTACCAAGGTCCCCTAGATTTTGGAGTCCAGGTTTCTCCTTTAGAGCAATTTAAAATGACTTTTTAATGGCATCAAACAGAACTTCAATTAATGCTCCCTGTTACTGCATCTGACCCACCCTCCTCCTGTACAGACCCTTTTGTTTCATGAGCAAGACTCTTTCCTTGTAAGATCTCCAGATTCAACCTGTAAACGAGACACTTGGTGTCCCTGCTTTGCACTCTTAAAATATACAATCCCATTCCCAGATGCTTGCAATGCCAAAATACATAAAGTGTAGCTGTCTTTTATGGTCCTTCTGTGTGAATGTCACTTTCAGAGTCACAAGGTTTGCTAAACACATGGAAATATGTTTTTACAACTGTTATACAGCAGTAACCATTAGGAATCAAGGTCAAGCCAAATTAGGGGATTTAATCCATCTTCCAAAACTCAATAAATATTAAAATAATAGCTAAATAAAGACTATTAAAATTAATTTCTGTTGTATGCAGTTGTCAGGTATGGCTACATATTGTGTGCTTCTACAGTCAGTTCATACCTGAAACTCCAGGTCATTGTGTAATAAAGAGATAACACAGAATCAAATTACTAGAAACTGCAGCTGTAATGCCCAATGAAGCCCAGCCACTCACACTGAAGTGCAATTGCCCTCTCTCTCAGATATTTTTCTGTGATAACTAAGATCATTAAGTACCTTGAAACAAACCAATCTCTAATAAGGGCAAACATGACATAAAAGGAAACCACTAAAGAACAAAAATGAGCAGACAAGAGAGAAAATATTATCAACAACAAGCATTGTGAGAAATGTATTTTCACCTGGTCCTAAATCTTTCCAATGTGCTTAGCTTTTAATCCTAAAGGCAAAATGTCACACCCATGAGATACATAAACAGACTAAACATGACCCAGATTAAGGAAAAAAGCAAACATGGGCCTGCACTGACACACAGAAGAAGTTGAGCTCAGTGATGCTCAGAGATTGACTCGGCTACACATTGAGGATCAGGAGAGATTTGACAGCCAATGCCTTGTTAAAACAGCAGCAGCATTGCAGACCACTCTCACAAAGTGAGATACCAGTTGTCTGATCAGGACTGTGAAACACCTTGCTCTAATCAATCTGATTGATCTCTTAACATGAACAATGATTTTTATTTCTGAAATCCTAATTTGGACTTCCCCGACTACATACAAAATCCTCTTTGGACTGCAGCTCTGTATACTCACAAATACACAAACACAGACAACCATACACTTCTTACTCTTCTTCAAAATGTCATTATTTACCATTATAAAGTTCAAATTATCTTTATCATATTCCAAAGAAAGGTCAATATTTTAAGTGTGGAAGAAAGTACCTATTCCTTTTTACATTGGTTAATCAACCTGTGGAAATACTGTTTTGTCAAAACCTCCTTTCACAAGGAGACTTTGTGAACTTTGTGACTTTCTTTTGGTCAGCTACACCACCATACCATCCCCTCCCTGGAATTTAAAGGTCAGAGGACAGAGGGTAATTTCTTGCAAGTCAGCAGAGGTTTAAAGAGAATTTGTTTAAAATTAAACTTTCTTTAAAAACATTGGAAATCAAATGAAGGAGCAATTCTTTAACACAAGATGCTGTTATACTTGTATGAGAATGTCTTTATCTGCACCTTCTGTTTTCACTGCTGTCTTACACACATTTGTAATTGCCATATAAAGACGGATAGAGGCAAGAAGCAATTACAATTATTGTCTGAACTAGTATTAAGGAGTAGAAATGGCACTAGGTGAAACACTGACATTAGAGAAGACAGACGAAGATTTGGTTGATATAAAAAATGGGAATTTGGACTCAGGGACTTACATTTTACTCGCAGCATGAAGCAAAACCATACAGGTTTTTTTTATTGTTTGTTGGGACTGTAAAGTTATGAGAAAGATTTTCCACTGTGACTGGGTGTGGAAGCACTAGAAATCTCCTGGGAAAGCATCTTCTCCCCAAACATGAAAAGCCCAAGAGACTTGCCTGGATGAACTTCGATACAGCACTATAAGTAATGAGCATGTGTCCGGGAAACAACACTGGATTCTGAGGTTTGTTGTATGTCATTCATCTCTGCCTCACTAAAGAGTTATAGGAGCAAAAGGGCTCATCGGAGGTTTGCCACCATCCCTGTTGTGCTCATGTATTGTACTCAAACTTTTTAGTTCCACTGCATAAAATGAAACTTTTACAGTTGCTGCTGCAGGAGGTTAAAAGTTTTTGTAGTAAATGGACAAAGGAGAGGAGAAATAAGAGCAAGCATTAAGCAGAGAAAATAAAATCCGGCTTGGGTCGCATTCTGCCTAGGACTCGAATTTGTCCACTACATGACGACAGGAAGATCCCACCATGCAGCTCCTGCCGGATCAAATCATAACACGGCTTGGTTCTCTCTTTGGATGCTGTGGTGCTTCCCCAGGCTGCTCATGCATTGTAGAACAAATGGTGGGACACCTCCCAAGCCTTTAGGAGCCTGCTGATTGCACTTGTCTGCACAACTTTGCATTTCTTCTTTCAGATCCAGAGCTCCACTGGAAATGAGTTTGGGTAGAAAGGAATTATAGGAGAAAAAGCAAGGTATTGTGAGAAAAACGTGAGCAGTCAGGTCTCTCTGGTCTCTCTATAGATCTGAAAGTAGAGCTATCCTCCCCTATCTGAAATACAAATAGTTTCTGAAGGTCTCTGAAGAAGAGACAAGGCAAGGCTTCCAAATCAGAAATTTGCCAGACATGACGTTTGCTGTCTCTCTCTCGGACAGAAACAATGTTTTCTGGTTCTCCCTGACTACAAACCTAGAGGAATTTTTAAGTTTCCTCACAAGTTTGGAAAGGAAACGCTGTGGTGTGTGCTAGGCTGTGTCAATCCAGGCAGATTCAGGCTGCCCATGATGGCTTTGTCCATACTTTGTGGTGCTGCTGAATGAGCCAGCTCAGACAGGAGCATCACAGAAATGCATCCAGGTAGACAAGATCTGTATGAAACACTAGAAGTGGGACTTTACGCCTTACTGTGGTAAGTCATAAACCCACTTAGAACTTTGAACAGCACCACACAGCTACCTATAGAGTCCCTGGCTGTTTTTTCTGAATGATGGCACAAGCTGCAGCTCATCAGGAGCCATTGTGTTCCCCAGAGGCAGGATTCAGCTGGGGAATTGGTGGCTCGTTTGAAGTTCTTGCAGAAAATGCATTCACATTGCTGTGAATTCACATTCACATTGCATTCCAGAAAGAACAGTTGGACCCAGCAGCAGCTACACTCAGTAGTACTAGTAGTAGCCAATGGCTGTAATTAAGATAAAATTTTTTGCCTATAGTGTACTAAAATACTGAAAAATAGTTTACAATCAAAAAGCATATCCCACTAGCACTACCAACAACAACATGAAACTGTTTCCTGTCTCAAAAAGTGGGTCACATATTTTGCTTGTGTTTGCTTAGCACCTATCACTGTAAAATCCTGGTCCATGACTCACAAAGCACCCGTAACAAACAGAAATTTCTTCTTGCACTTCCCTGCTGCATTCTCTTATTGCAATGTGATCTGAGAGGACAGGGATTTCTTCGACCATTACTCGTTAGAAAGTATTTGAAAGTGTGATAGGCATCCACATTCGACACTATTAATTTTTTTGCTGTTGAAGATTTAACTAACAATACCTATTAAGTAAAGATGAGGTGCTCATGAAAGTGTGCAAGACACAGAAAAATTCCTTGCACATCAGTTCAATGGAAGTGTGAACTACTTTGATGGCAAGACACACTTAGTTTTGGCTGATACCCTTAGTTCAGCTGAGACACTTCTGTGAGGCCAACTGTGAATTTATTCAGGACTGGAGAAAGCTACTATTTATTAGATGTGTACAAGCATTACTGGGAAAGAGAGGTACTATTTAAGCTTTTGCTAATATAACATATGTTTTATAAATCTGAAACACATTAAAGTTGGTATTGCTGTGGAAAAATAGAACAGGATGATGATAATTACTAAAACCACTCATTATAGTAATCAAGAGTAGTAAAGGTCATGCAAATGAACAACATTCAGAGAACAGGATATGAGACACTAACTTCTCTGGACGGAGGGCAGGGAAAGAGATGGGAGAAAATGTTAAAGGGGAGTGCAAAGGAAGGAAATGTGAGACAGAGTGAAAAGACGGCAAGTCTGTGTCATTTACGTCACAACTGCCTTAAACAAGAGCAGCCAGGAAGATGTTTCAGAATTTTTCCATTTTGGTAGCACTGAAATTATTTATGTATGAAATTTGTAGAGAATCATAGTAATTTGGTTTTAGAGTAAAGCGCAGATGTTTGAATTCAAACACATAGAACTTGGTCATGAGCAAGATGACAAAAAGGGAAACTGATGGGAACAAAATAAACTGAAGAGATCTGGTTTTGTTACTACAAATTCCTCTGAATGGGTATGAACATTATATCTCTCAGTCCTTCCAGGGACTCTGCATCAGTCTGGCTATAAATGAAGGTGCTCAGCGGTTAGAGGGATCTTTCTTCACATGTTTCAACAAAATGTTACTTGATCTTTCCCCTAGGCTCAAAAAGAATTCTTTTTCCATTTCTTCCAATAGAGCTTGAAACTCTCCGTCCTCCTGCAGCTCCTCAACAGTTTCTGATCAGCAGAGCCTGACAGAAGCTCAGTACAGTGCTGAACCCAGTGTAAGGAGATTCTCCTCAGCCCATGTGCTACTGCATCCAACTAAAATTTCCAGAGAGGCCAGGGGAGGAATCTGCCTGGAGACCTCCAGCAGGAGTAGATATGTGTTTTGATAAATCCTGAAAACAGTATTCACTACATTCATATGTAACAATGATTTGCTGCTGGCATATGTCTTAAAGAAACTTCCTTGAAGCTTTCCTTGTGGAATTCTTTTTGCTTCCCTGAGCTGCGAGAGCAAAATCAGAGGTGTGTGGGCAATGTCATGATCTAACAGGCAATTTCTCAAGCAAGAAGTCACAAACATGATTTTTATTTCACTTAGTCAATTCAGTTCAGCCTCAAGAAAATGAAAAACATTAAGTTTTCTAGTTAAAATTTTGTCAGGAGATACTTCTTCAGGCTGAATTCTATACTGTAAGTAAGGCTTAAATAACAATGGTTTTCTTTAATATTACACTGCAAAGATTTGATTGATTGATCCAGCCTTCCTCCTATTTAAGTGAAAAGTGAAGGAAATCAGTGTCATCCTTTACAAAGAGCAAAGGCTGTCACACCAACTGGTTTTGTTCGATGTAAAGCTACAGGCATTGAAATTCCATGCAGAAGTTAGGCAAAGGCTGTGTGTAGGAGTTATCATGATGTTCTAATAATCCCTCAGTGTAAAAACATGTCCTGGGGAACTACTGACTAAAAAATAGAGAGAATATGCACATGCACAAAGCCAGCTGTATCCTTACTGCCTTCAATGTGTGAGCTAAAATCTCAGAGGTAAATTCCTGTTGTTTTTCTTGTGGTAATGCCAATTCCTTTAATCTCTGTGCACCCAGAAAATTATTTGTAGATAATTCTGCATACTAATGCTTACCTCAATGTTTATTACATGTTCCTTTATTCTCGTAACTCAATAGAAGATTTTTTGGGGAAAAGCTTATGAAAAAAACCCAAGAGTAAAAATTTGGCTCTGATTACAGTTCAGCTGTGAATCAGTCAAGAAAAGCTACTACTCTGCAGTTGATCAGTCATGCATATTTTAAAGATGTAATATTTCTCCTGAATTCTTACGTATCCATAAATACACATTAAAATAAACTGATGATAAAACATCTACAGAATTTCATGTCCCAATGCTCTGCTTCAATTGATTCTTGAGATATACTATTCCCCTTAAAACACACAGAGTTAGTAATTTGTTAGTATTGTTTTCCACCACAGGAAACATCTGATTTGCTGTAATTAGGCAAGGCAGCAATACATGCCATCACTCAGCAAACTGAACAGCAATCGACTTTTGTGATCGTTTGCCAATCTTCAAGCATTAATAGGAAGCCAACATCGCTTCTTTTGACGTAATCTCTGTACAGTAAATAGGGCACTTGTGCAAAGTTGATGGGCTTCATTAAAGCTTGTGGAGCTAGAAGAAAAGGAAAAGATGGTACAGTGTAATGGAGTGTAGCCTTGGGACATTCTATTCTGTGATAGTAGAGAGTTGCCAGGGGAAACTGCAAGATGCAGATGCCAAACATGTTTTGTAAGGGAAGAAACACAGATAGTGGAATGGTGTCCTTTCTTGCTCCCTTCTCTGTGTGTGACTGCAGAGCTCATATCAAATGCTCATATTACACCTTCTGTACAGTTACGTGTTGAAAGACTTTCCAGTTTTAAATTAAGTCTTAAAAGAATGCTTAGCAGAAGTTTGTTAGTACCAAGCTAGTGCTTGGTTTTCCCAACAACAGCTTAATTTTGAACTGCAATGCACTCAACTTCATGGGTACCATGATTCACACTTGCCAGACTATAAAGCCAGGAAGAGGAGTACAGACAACCAACCTTCCTTCCTGCNCCCCCCCAATCTCATTAGATCAGCTGATTTTGTCCAAGGAATGCAATCAAATTTCTGAGATGGACTTGCAAATTAATATATATTCTAAACTCAATTTTATTTTGCTATATACTACACTAAAGGCAAGATTTTCAATCTAACTAGAAACAGGTTTTTTTCCACAGGGATTTGTACCTGAATCAGGTACCTTTATTAACAAAAGTATATATGAGGAATACAACTTCAAGTAGATCAATCAACAAACCAGATAGCCACAAATTTTCTTTCTGTTGATTTCTTTTAATGTATCTGGTTAGATTTAATTAACTGCACCTGTGCAAAACCAATTCCTCCCTTGCACAGGCGAGCAAAGCAGAAAGCACAGGGCAGTCTTCTCATAAACCTTATACCTGAGACAGCCATTGTGGCAATTATTGATATATCAGAGAAAGAAACCTGCTTTCTCAGGTTTGCAAAACCAGTCATTTGCAATGAAGCAGGAAGACCATAACTGAGAATTTAAATCACATTTTTTTCTAATGTGGCAGCAGAAAGCTTCCTGCCTTTGCTTATAACACTCTGAACACAATACCATACATATCACTCATCAGGCAGGGCAGACTGGCATTGCCTAAGTGCTGGCCGATCCTTAAAATGCATAACTAAACCAAACTGTAAAACTGAAAAAAACTCTGAGGGGAAAATAATCCCACCCACTCCCCTCAAGGCAAAGTGAATAAATCTTTCCATTTATATCTAATGCACCAGCTGCCTCAACATAGAGCAATCATCCCTGGATCACCACTAGAGTTTTTTATACAAGTGTTTTTAATTTAGAGTTGCGTTTGTGAATATCCCCACAGCACCAGAAGAACCCTGCCTTGTAATTAGCAGCTCCGAACATAGCTTGTAGAATACAGCTGCAAACCTTGTGATTTTATCCTGTCTCTAAGGAAAATCATGAGGAAAAATTTTCCTTCCTTTATCTCACAGCCTAAGCCACCTAGTAAGCCTGTAATTCATCAGGTTATGGCTCACAGTGATGAGACATGCTCTTATGTAGAAATTAGATTTATCAGATGCTGAACCAAGCTGATCTTTACAATGAGAACTACTTAATCCGTTTTGATTAAATCAGCAGAGCTCCTGGTGAAAAACAACTAGAATATTTCAGAGAGCTACGCAAGGATGGATTCTTAGGTCAAAAGTGCCAGTTGCAACTTTGTTATAGAAAGAAAGCCATTTCAACTAGGAACTCATGGATGTTCATAGATAATACTTACATTTGAGATGATCTGCAGTGTTTTGACTACCATAGTCCTGTTTCAGATCCCTGTTTTTATACATCTATGCTCTTTTCCCCAACAATGTTGTATCAAGCTTTTATATACTGCTTTTATTTGGAGCCATTCAGAGGTGCTTGTATATGAACCCTATCTCTCTTACTGTCTTTGTGATTTACAGAGTGAGAAAGAGGCACAGCGCTCCAGTGATTTATCTGAGACAGTGGACAAGGTGAGACGTACAGACGTGTGTTCTGTTGAGGAAATTATGTTGTTAGCCACACACAGGCACAAAGCAATACATTCCACAAACAATTACTGAAGTCAGAAATCCATCTGTCTATGAAATACTGCTACAAAGCCAAAACAAGTGAAAATTAACACCACCAGCCCCCCCAAAATATCTGAACAAAAGACTTGTTCCTAAATATAGTATAAATACTGTGTTAAATTGGAATCTGTGGGGAGACTGGGGAAAAACTACTTCAAGTGAAATAAAAGAAAATTTATCCATTTTCAACAATTTCACCAATAGCACCGATGGATGAACGGGAATTCAAATTACTTTTAGTGACTGAAGTATCCTATATTGTTCAAAGCACTGTAATTTACTCAAATACTCTGAGATCACATTTAATCTCTTGGATTGGAGCGAAGAGCAGGTTCTAAATCACCTGCTGAAACTGAATAGGCACAAATCTTTGAGGGGCTTTCGGCAAACGCGTCCAGCAGAATGTATCGCTGCCATGGCAGAGGATTTAGAAATGGTCTTTGAGGTCCCTTCTAACTCAAATCATTCTATGATTGTCCTTTTATTTTTGCATTACCCAAAGGCTTTCAGCCTTTAACTGAAATGAAAGGCTCATAAATAGAAAACAATTCAGACTAATTCTACAAGTATTATTACAGGTCTCAAAGTTATGGCTCAAAAATCCCTGTCTTCCCTATATAGACTACTTGGGTTACAATTCAATTTGGAGAGAAAACCAAATCTAGTGGTTATCTGTAATCATTTTCCAATATAGATATGGAATAGATAGTTAACTAGGCACATATAAGGTTATCTATCATCTGGAGTCTTCAAATAGGTATTAGATGTCTTTTCTTAACAAAATACTATAGGTCGGAGAGAAGCGATGGACAAGTGGTACTTAAACTTCTGTTGTCCTGATGTGCAGCAGTTCTCAGTAAGTCATGAGCATGGTGCTAAAATGTAACTCTGTGACTGAGAAACCACCTTTGCATTCAACATGTAAAGATTCTGGTTTGAGACTGAAGCAGTGTGCTTATACTTTGAGCAAGGCCAACAGAGTCAACTCTCTGCTGAGGGCAGCCATCACAGCATCTGCTGATAGCAGTGCTCCTCCCCCTTCTTTGCCCTGGTAAATACACAGACTGTCATTTCAGGAAGAAAATAGTTATTTCTTTCTTTACAGTTAAAAGTTTAACATCTCTAGTAATGTGTTGTTCTGGAAAATGAGGAGGCTCTCTATCTGTGGAGAAGACCAAAGAGTAAGAAACTGGGTTTCTGCTTTATGCCTGTTTTGAAGTGACATAGCATTGGCCTTCACTATTGCAAGGTTAATATTTCCTAGCCATGCATTATTTAAAAGATCTTTATGTAGGAATTAAAATCGGGAGAACATTAGTGATGGTCCTCTTCCCAAACTTCACATGTCCCTAAGTCCTACAGATACGCTGGCTCATTGTCTGGATATACTTTGGATATACACATACTTTCTGTGCCACAGATTACTAGAATTTTGGACAGAGGAAATCCAATTTTTTTTTCTTACATGCAGGAGTGGTTAAAGTATAACTTATTTGGTAATGCCAATGACTCAAACATGGATGGCCCACCCTTATTTTTTGGGAAAGTAACAATTGAAAAGTTCTAGGGAAGAGGAACAAGCTCAGCTTTGTTCTTAAAAAACCAAAAACCTAAATCATGAAACAAAGGAACAACCAAGAAAAGGAAGAATTCTTATCTTCCTGACAGGTTTTTGATGATGAGAATTATTAGTGCCCTCATACTGGTCCCCAACTGTGCTGTGACACAAGGTCAGACAATGCATCCTGCCTGGCCACTGGTTAGGAGAGTATTTCTGAATAATATTCTGTCTGCACAGAAAAAATGACAGTTTCTTGGGCAGTCGGAAAATCTATTGAAACTCAAGTGCTCTACCTTATAAATTAAGGGCTTTATTCAGCCAGGCATTATTTTCTGAAGAGACTGAAATATCAAGAGCCATATAACTGTTCTTTGTACCATCACAATTAATTTTTAAAATTTTTCCAATGTTTTATAAATGGGCATATGTACTGGAAAAATTTCCTCTTGTTGACAATGCATGAGACTATTGACATGTATAAAACTGATGTTTAGATACCATATGGTATTAAATACCTAAGCAGCTTTAGATAAGCATACTATTTGCTGAAGAGACCACATACCTGTATACTTTTGGGAGCAACTGTATCATACTCAGGTGAGAGATGATCAAGTGAAAAACCAGTTTGAAAACCAACTTGTAAAAGACAGCTATTTAAAATAAAAATACTTTTTGTAAAGCTTCCTAAAGCGCTCAAAGAAAATAAAAGCATTGAAACAACGACAACAAAAAAAGCTGAAGTAAATTTTTGCTCCTGAGTTCATTATGAAGGAGCTTGAGTGACCCCTCATGCTGCATTGCTTTTGTATGGTAGGCACATCAGATCATCTGATGCAAACTGAAAATTCATTAAAGGAGATAACAGAACAAACTGTTAATGATTATTCTGACAAATCACAAGATCCAGGTGGTGATGTGTAACCTCCTGCTTAGAGCTGCTTGGTGCCTGAAGAGTGGAAGGTAACCAGCATGGCAGCTATTTAATGAAGTGGTTTCAGGGGTGGTTTGGGGTGAAGGGTTTATAGGCTTGTAAATGTAAGGCTTGATCAAATTGGTAGATACTAGTTTAAAGTTGTGAGCAACTTGATACTAGAAGGAATATGATACATGTGCTACTAGGTATTGGGGTTTGTTTTCTTAACAAAAAGATTTTAACTGGGCAAAATGTATTCTACTGCTCAAGTGATGGAGAATTTTGTGTCTCCTAATTTCAAAATGCTAGTTTAGATGGACAGGCCTTTGGACTAATCTAGAACAGCATTTTCTGACCAAAAAGTTTTCCTTATGCCTACTATTTTCATATTAAATGAAACAAAATAGATCAGCTTCAATTAAACCTGATTTTCTTGCTCATGTACTTTAGTTTTCTGTGAGGTATTTGGGAAATCACAGTGTAAGTTGGGACAGTGCTCTTAATTCTGACTTTAACCTAGGTGATTTGTATGTTAATTAACTAAATGGAACATATACATATATTACTTAGTGCAGAGACTGAGAAACCCGGGGTCTAGTCAGAATATACAACTATACATAGAAGTGCACGTACAAGGAATTGTTGGATAGCTTTAAATGGCTTAATGCATCTTTAAATTATATTTATCTGCTGATCTGCCACAAACAATTTTTAAAACAAAATTTCCATAGGTTGATCTTTATGATGTGGTTTTGTGTAGCATAAGTTGCAACTTGTGCAGCATGAAGTTATTACTTATCTTGCTTAGTTCCTTGTTTTGAATCTTTCTATTCAGATATCAACACTCCGGACACGTGGTCTCATAGGAGAAATAATAAGGCTACTTTCTGACTGCATAACACCACTTCTCCCCCCTAAACCTTTTCCCTGTACTCCCATTATATCATAATGCTAGACACTGTTATTTCTCTGAGGAAAACCAAATTCTACCATTATTGCTTCTTTTAATAACTGTGTAAATTTCAGAAACTTCTGGTCATCAAGTGCTTGATAACCCCTTACAAATCAAAAACCCTGCCTTATTTTTCTTATACCCTTTTGCAGTCAAAATACATTTTTTCCATTATTTGGTACTGAAAAGAAATTGTTATTGATAAAGGATATAGTATTTTGGCAGTACACAATATGTTAATTGTTGTTTTGAAAGGTATTCTATTAGCTCTAATATGATGTTCTGTGTCATGTGTATCACTTCAGACACAGATTCATGCTTAAAGAAAATTTGTTTGCTCTATGTTTATATTTTTAAAAATATTTTCATTGAAGAATTAATTATTTGTTCCAAGCTGAAGGCATAATCATACATGCTTAAGACAACAAACTCTCGGTAAAAGTACAGTACTATTCTATTTTTGAAGCATTTTTCATCTGCTTTTTATTAGTTCCCAATGTATTCTGACAAATATTTCAGAATAACTCTAGCTAGTTTAAAACATCACATCTTCAACATGAAGTTTGCACCTTTTTATGGGTCAGTCTCACCAGGTAAGGTTTTCCAATATAAACAGCAAGTGTATCCCAGTATTGGTTTCACCTTTCTGTCCAGTCTGGCAACTATGCTATAAATACTGTCAGTGGTGTTAAGTCTTTCTGATGGAGAAACAAACCGATTTCTGAATTTCTGAAGATTAACATTGCTTGTTTAAGAGCAGAACCAGCAATACCAATACAAGCTTATAACTTGAGTGAACGTCTCTGATTACATCTGAGCATTCCTCCATTGCCTGTCTACCAGATGAGGTCTTGATATAAGTAACTTGATGGGGCATCAGAGCTCTGCTTTTCTTCCTGGAGGAAACATAATGGTTTCGTTTGTACCTCTTGGGTTTTCAGATTAAATACTTCCAGTGTGATTCGAGTGTATCCAACATAACTAATTTCTGAACACACAGAGAGATTAAAAAAGAAACCATAGTTTGAGGCGTGAACAGCTCCATTCATTGCAAAACTGTTACCTCATGTAAATAGTATTTTAAAATCTCAGCATATTTTAAAATATCTCTTAACTGTTTTGTTACAGAAAGCCTGTAAAAACAGATGGGAAGTACAATAGGAAGATTCATGCAATGTGCTCTGAGAACTGCTCTTTTGAGAGAAGCATTTAACAATACACAGTAGAAGAAGATTATTTTTCTTTTTTACTCTTTTTTTTAAGTTCTTCTAAAGAAGACAGACCCAACTTTCAAAACGTGCTCTTGTCAAAGAGTGAGTTAAAGCAAGGCTTAGCTAAATGGTAAGGGAGATTCAAACCACTGGAATCGACAGCACATATAGGAAAAAGAAAATATATAATGTGATACATAAAGTTACTGCAACTGCCAAGCATTAATACCAGAACAATCTTATTGCTTTACAAACACAGACTTACTGGAGATCCAGGCACCATGCAAAGCCTAGTTTAGAGCTGGTATGATTTACCTTTGGCTTCATCACCATCACGGGCTAAATAACAGTATTTGCTGCATTCTCTGCTCTGGAATGCATGAATCTTTTTGGGTATTATGCTGTGTAAGTCAATCTCAAGGTGGACTACTGAATCACCTGTGCCGATGCCCTGGCACACAGCCATCTTAAAACTCATTTTACTTTTGTATTTCCTTCTATGTATTAGGATTTCTGCGACTTCTAAAAGGCAGCTGCAGAATTTTCCTTCTACTGAAAAAGGATGATTTGCAAATATTCCAACACCAAATTTGTTCTTGTCTAGCTTGTACTTCTTAGAATTGACTTCTAGAGTACCTTCTGTTTATGCTGTGGTTTGAGAAAAATACATCACTTCAATAGATTGAACTCACTGACAGTAAAGGACCATTATGACGAGAATTTTTATTTCAGTCCCATTTCTTTAACTTATTTAATCATGTCTCCTTAAAAACATACAATATTTTCATTTGCCTGTAATAGTATTGCAGTGAAGTTCAAGAGGTCTATGAGACAAAGTCACTTTCAGATATTTTCCTTAGATGTATTTAGCTACCATCTTAAGCAATAACTGTAATGTCTTCTTTCTCTGAAACAGGAAAAGCCAGGGATGAGCAACATTAGGACTGTACCAAAGAATTTTGCAGCAATTAATAACGAAATTTTGCAATTTTGTTATATGCATTAACTAAAACATGGTCATTACTTTTTCATTCTTTATGCAGAGCTGCATGGTTTTAGAGTTATGTTTTGGATACATCTGACATGACTAGAAGAGTGCCTGTTGAACTGTTATGGACAAATAAAAGCAGAATCTCCAGGCTGCATATCTCTGGTGATTTTGACATGAGGTCCTTTTGCTCTTCAAATTCATGTGGTTTTTGAATCAGCATTTTTTTACTTGGTGTACAAAAAGTACGTGTTTTCTGACTCCATTTTAACACACACCTATTAGTCAGCTTTAATGCACTTAGCATGTAAAACATTAATTTTATATCATCCTAAATTCTCAGCAAAAAGTTCTACTCGAGTCTTGATGTTTCACAGAAACCTACTAAAAACCTACTGGAAACCTAACAGCATTAACATTATGAGTAAAAGTTAAAAGCTAATTAAAAGATATAATTTGACAAGTCCTGTTGTACAGATTCTACTTTTATAAATGTTATACAATTTTATATAAATTAGTGTCATTTATATAAGCCTCCTTTAATTGATTTTTTTATCAGCATTTTCACTTTTCTACAGGATGATGTTAGTCTTTTTGCCTGAATTAGTTTTTTCACTCTGTTAAATGTTGGCTGCATTTTTCTTCCTGCCCTATTGAGGTTCAGTAGCATTCCAAGACAAGCTCTAGAGCCTCTTTCCGGGTGTCTGCAAGGGCCTCTTGCAGCATGTGACCAGCCTTTTCTGATTATTCTCTTCTCTTCTGTGACACTGACAGAGACAGGTGAAAATTGCCATCAACAACAGTAATGAAAAGGTTGAACATTTCCATTCCATCAGCAGTGAGCTGTGATGTGAAAGGTTCAGACTCCCTTCCTTGCTGGTGAAAATAATGTTATCTTCCTTAAAACTTCTTTGTCTTTTTCCTCTTCAGCCGCCAATAGCACAGAAATGAGTCACTGCTCCTGTCCCTATCTCTTTATTCTAAAACTGGAAACGGAAGATGCTCTGGCTGTTCTAGGAACTGGGTATTGGTCCACACTTTCTGAACACTTAGTAAACACTTCAGGGAAGGAAAGACAGAAGCTGCTCTTCTTGGAAGTCAGAAAGTACTTTGAAAGTGATGTTTTATCAGTGTAACATTGAAACATTTATCTGTGATTTAAAACTGGACAAAAATGCATGTACTGGATAACTTTGTTATTTATTGTCTCTCTTCAGACTTCCCTCACAGTGTCATTAACAATAACGGTGCTTCAAAGACAAAGAAGAGATTAATCTAATGATCCACTCCTATGAACTGTTCATCTTAGATAGACCTTTGAGCCACATCTACCAAACTGTCCCTTTTTGAATGGGCTCAGATCCTGGAACATCCTATTAACTCTGAGGATGGACTGACTGCCAGAATATGTGTGAATCATGTGCTGTGAAGTGATGCTTAAAAAAACAAATAATAAAAATTAATTACTTCAAATATTGGAAGAAGATTCTGCAGTTCATTTTCGTTACAGCAGTTGTTTATTGTGACTCAGGAAGTACAAATTCTTCTATAGAAATTTCTGCAATACTCAAATTCATGCTACTCCCCTCTGACTTTTTTTTTTTTGGTGGATTTATCTCACTTGACTTTAACACTCTACCTTGTGTTGAATTAGTTATTAAATTAATGCAATTCTAGCCTCAGAACAGTGGCCAAAGAACATGGAGCAAGGATTTTATATTAGTTATAATTGAAAATTATAAGGATACATTTCCAAACCTATTAAGAAGGCAGTATGGCAAAAAACTTCAAGTGTCAGTTTGCAGTAAAAATGACAAAATGATGGGCTAGACAATTACCTAGGGCTTTATATGCTACTATGTTTACAACGTACAGCAAACAAAGTGTAACAGTAATGATTAAGAGTGGATGTGGAGTCGTAGAGTGCCTGTAAAACTGATTTATGACATTTAAATGCTGGTCTTTGTAAATAAAGTCATATTGATGAAATATCAAGAAGAGACAGGATTGTATTGCCATGAAATTCTGATTAGTTTTGACACAATATCAGATTAAATGAGCATATAATGGCAAAATCTGCGCTGAGAGGATTGCAAAAGTGAAGTCAAATGTCAGAAATACACACAATAGTTTTCCCTTTTCCTGTTCTGGTTGCTGTGAAATTTAGGTTCCTTCACTATTTGAGTCCTTCACATGAGCTTAAAGGCTGGATCATTTCTGAGGGAGAAGGAATAAACATATTCCAATTATTTCAAAAATTACTGGTTAATAAACTAGTAAGATTGAGGGCTTCATACTGGAGCAGATCCTGAAACAAGGCAAAATTATTATTCTTAATAATATACTTTGGCTAGTCATGCTGGTATTATTTAGAATCCCATGTTCACATAATCACACTTCAGACTCACTATTTCTCTGCTTTTGTGAAATCAAACATTTTTGATATCACCGTTTATCTCAGTTGTCAGGATAAATTTCGTGTATAATGACCAAATATTACTTATTCCTCTTTGAGATCTTGCTTAAAGTGGTGTAGGGACTTAAATCAAATCAAAAAGATTGAGACCAGCAGTAAATCACAGATGCATTATGCTTTCTGCTTTTCTCGCAAGATCAAGTAGTAAATAAGATATATTACAAGATGCCACATAATCGGGTGGCAGAGGCTTTCAGCAGATATAAGAAAGGATTAGACATATTCATGGAAAAACAGGTCTGTAAATAGTGTCAGGGAGAGGCAAAGTTCTACTCTCCGACAACTGTAGTACAACAACTGGAGTAATGGTGGGGTAGAAGGGCAGTGGGTGACCGAAAGCCACCAGGTTTGCGTGTTCTCCCTAAGCTGCGTCTCCAGCTGCCATGGATCATCGATCTGACTCAGTAGGGCAATTCTTGTGTTCAAATAAGGATGATTGAAATTGACAAGGGACATTAAAACAAGATTAGTAGAAAAATAAGACAAAAGTGAGTTTGGTAACACAGAAGGTAAGGCAAAACAAATCTTACAGCGGACACTCGACCATAATGAATATTACAAGGACTGATAAATAATATACAGGGGAAGAATAATTAGAAATACACTGATGCAAAGAAGAAAATAGAATAAAATTTAGAGAAAGAAAAAGCAACTTGCCACAAATAGGAGAGAGAGAAACATGAAATATAACTGTTAAGAATCATAACCCACAATTAATAAACATAACCAGAAATTAATACAGAAATGAATGAGGGCAGTATGATTTCAGATTTATGTGCCACTGTTAATCATAAGTGAACAGATTATCTAGAATAATCAACAGATGAAGTGAAATTGATTTTATTTAAAATCTCCAGCTTGACTTCATGTGTTAGGAGCTGGAGTCAAAGATACAAAGAAATATCTGAAGTTATTTCTGAAGAATAGACAGAAGTGTTGAGGATCTTATTTTGCAATAACTTTAGTAGTATTAATACTCAAAATTCCTTTAAAATAAACACACATGCAAAGTCAAGAGATCTAATACACTGGGCTACTTAAATAGTCCTTCATTTTAAGTATCTGTATAACTCCACACAGTTTAATTAATTAAGCTGTATTTAAAGTTAGTAATACTCTATTAATTTTGCTTTAAGTATAGTTCTGAATACTTCAATAAGCAGAGTGGTGAGGATTTGCAGACGAGTGATTATTTATGAGCTTGGAAGTTTGTTACAATGAAAGTCCTAACGAGCTAGATACAGATCCAAGTTTTGTTCTCAGTTATACTTCTGTAAATCCAGAACAATTCTACTGATGTCATTGGGCGAGACAGACAGAAAAGCATGTGTTTCAGTACAAAAAGCTAAAAGAAGACTTAGGCTAACACAGGATATAACTGGACAAAGTCAATGAATGTTTTTGCTCTAAAAACCAAGCTAATACTTTTTTCTCCATCCAAGTTTGCTGTAATACAAAAACCACTAGTCAAATTACATATCCAGCCAGCAAATTTCCAAACAAGAAAACATGTGTGCATGAGTCTACAGCCCATCTTCACCCTTTGGAAAGAAATCATGTCGCTCTTACATGCAACACATTAATGCAAATGCCAACGCCCCTGCGAAATTTCACGGCACACGTAAGAGGATGAGACAGGAAGCTGCACAGGACCTGGTGCATCTCTTCAGTCCTATCAGTCTTCCAGACTGTTGTGTGCATCAGGCTAGCCTGCTCTTGGGTGAGAATATACACTACTCATACTGTTAGTGAAGTTATCCTGGATTTATATTGCTGAAATCAAAAGCTTTCTAGATGTTGAGAACACTGCAAAATCTGCTATGACAGGAACTTAAAAGCTGTAGATAAAGACAGCAAAGATACAGGACTTAGGGCAGATGATAAGGCTGAGTGCAAACTCTTTGGAAGCATTATTTAATAAAGGCAATAGAAGGATATAGAGCCCATCAACAAAAGGAATTGTTCAGAGATAAAAGGAGAAAATGAAGCTTACATTTAAAGAAAGGAGATATCTGCTGAACATCATGATAAACCTCGTTTATTTTACACCGGAGCACTCTCTATATCTGGTTCATAGTATATCACTGTACAGTTAAGAAAAGTGGGCTGGACAAAGCACTAAAAGGATAAAGTATTAAGGAATTCTGCAGTGCAAATGGGAATAAACTGGACTAATTTATAAAGCACCATAAGTTTAAATGGTGTGGGTTCACAATTTAGAGCAAGAAGCATTTACCACAGTTAATCAATCACAACTTTTCTAATTACTTTCTTTGTCCTCTCCTTAGTCTATTAGCAACCTAGTAAGAGGATTAGATCACATCCCCCAAAAGCAGTAATACTCTTCTCAAAGGCCCTCATTAAAATGATCTCTTGATAGATATTTTCCCCAATGAAAAGTATTTATTCCATCACTACTGCTAACAGTTCAGATTGATGAAAACAGTGTTCCAGACTTACAGGTTTGACCTGGACAGTGTGATCTTCAAGCTCTTCAAGGTTTTTTCAGGTGCCTGAAATGTGAGCTATACAATTAAAAATCAGTCACACCTGACTCACAGCTTCTGGAGTCAAACCTGTCCCCAGGCAAGACGCTTTACTCTGGATGTCACAGTGGCTCCCAAGGCACTTTTGGCTTCAAATACTAAGGGAACATCTCCAAGCTGTGAGTGCCATTTCTGCACCACAGACTTGGCAGGAGCCAGACTCACTTCAGTGATGTCTACAGAGCTGGAGAGAAGAGGACTTGCTTTGCTCTACCTGTACGCCTGCTATGAGCAGGTGAAACTTGGACTCTGCAACGTTGGTCTAGACTGATCTGATACATCTGCCTCAAACTGACTTAAGAAGATTCTAATTTCACATACTTGTCAGTCTATTTCTCTCAAACTGCATTTTAGACAGTGAGTAAGCCTTGCTGCAGTATTCTTCATCCACTGGGGAGGCTTTGCAAATGAAATATTGTCTGTAGTTTCATGTTTTGTTCCTAATGTGATTTAAAATAATTATTTTCATGCTTAGTTTGGATCAACTACTTACATTGATAAGCAATGACTAGTTAATTTGTAACATCAGAGACTTTCCAAACACTTTCCAAGCACTCTTTGTTTAAGAATATTTGTTGCCTTTTGTGACTTCCTTGCTTATCTGTTACAATATTACACTAATAATGAGTCAATTTCTTGCTTATTTAAGTATAATCGACAAGTCGTGCTGAAGCAAAACTGCCTAAGGACTTTTCCAGTTATCTTTTCTTTTCTCAAGCTTCTTACAGATGTTATGTCTTCTTGACCTACTGTCAAGCCAGCACGCTAAGCATATTGCTATCTCAGGTTGAGAGCCTACTGTTGTGTTATAATTTAGACATTAGGGGCAGAACTGACAGTGAGTTGGGGAGCTAAAATGCCAGTTTAGGCATCTGAAGTCAAAGAATCATAGAATACACCTTGATTTGGAAGGGACCCATGAGGATCATTGAGTACAAGTCCCTGTTTCATGCAGGACTACCTATAACTAAACCGTATGACTGAGCATCACCTGAAAGAACTTGGGAAAAATACCTTAGGTGTTGAGGAGACAGTTTTTCTTCCTTGGCCTTTCAATGATGATAGGAAAGCCCTAGGATTTTGATTTAGCTTAAATTCAAGTTAAGGCCTAGCGCTTTGGTTATTTATCTTACATTGCTAAAAAAGGGGTTCTCACTTTGGCCTATGATTTTAAAACTCAAATGGAATGAAAATAGAAGAGAGGCTTTTTCTAGCTCTGATAATTAATGTGGAGCTGTGTTAATCCCATGTCTTCAATAATGTATAACAAAGCAGATGAGCATTCCTCACAGGGCTCTACTGGGTTTTCTCAGGTTAGGTCTTTCTTTACCTTGAGATTTTGTCATCGTAGTAAATAAAAGACATCTAAGCAAGCGAACAAACCCACAAAGCCAGAACTCCGGATTGCCTTTCAGAAGATCCAGTCCTATTTATGGTCAATAATTGTAATTTTTAGAAAAATAAAGACTCTTAACATATTCTTAATTTTCATTACAAGTAAAAATACTACAGCTGAAGTGATTGTACTTGTCCTGGTTTAGGAATTATATTCTCCAGTGTAGTGCTCCCATGCTGCTGCTTGCTCCCCCTTCCCTCCTGAGAGTGGCTGGAGAGGAGAACTGGAGTTGTAAAAGATAAAGATCACAGGCTGAGGTAAGAACAATTTACTGGAAACAGCAATGAGGTAAGAACAGTAACAGCAACAATACTAATGACAGAGGGTAGAAGAGAAGAAAGGACCCACAGAGAAAAAAGCCAGCCTGGTAATAGACAATATCAATATCGGATGGCTCCCTCTGCCATGTTTTCTCAACAAGCAGGAATCCCTCCTTTCTGGAAAAGACTCCCTTTTCCCCATCCCCAGCAATGAAGTGAGGTGTTATAGAATAACCTCTGCATCCTGACCATGCCTCCTCCTCGTTACCGTAAAAAATTTACCTTGTCCTGGCCAGAACCAGGATAGTACTATAGCATCAAACATTAAAAATCCAACGAATCATGATGTCAATAAATTGGCAGAATGATACAAAAAAGCCCCAGTGAATATATTACGAATAACATTAAAAGCCTGAATTCAGTGAAGTCAGTGGGAATTTTACCATTCAACATGACAAGATTCCACTGAAAGATAATATTTTGTTGCTTTTCAGCATTTATCATTTATTTATACTGTGGTACTATCCAGAGGCTTGGTATTTTATTCATAGAAGAGTTGTGAGTCCCAAAACTTATTCAAAAGTTTACACAAATGAGCATTGGTTGCATTTTGTCTTATTATTCTTTATTTATTAAGGCTTTCTTGTAGCAATGTCATGTATCGACTCAGAGGACAAAAACAATAACGTGACTCAGTGAGTGACAGTATATTTCATGTAAGTGAGCACAGAAAAAGCTATCTAAAAACTGGAATTTATTTGCATAAATTATTTGGTGAATAATTATGACTAACAAGAACATTAAAACAAAATCTGTACCATCACAGAAGATGGCAACAAAAAAAGCAGCCAAGAACAAGAAATTATCCTGTGCGGAGAGCTGTAGTGCCACAGCTGAGCTGCCACTGGTTTTCAAGCTACATCCCACCAGGCTGGCTCGAGTACTTCAAGTTGCTACAAGTTGCTGCTGTCTTGTCTAAATAAACCACTTACAATAAATGATTCAAACAATTCAAAATTTCAGAACACATCAGTTTAACAACAGATACCAACTCCAGCAGTTTCCAGCTGTCTGTCACTCCTTACTATGCAGCTTAAAAATATTTTTAATTAACATGTTTAATCATAGTAAAAACATAGAGACAAACAATGTTCTACAAATGTTTGCAAACATAGAAAAAGGACAACTAAATTAATACATGTAAGTTATTTTTTCTCTGTGGTACTCGTTTGACACACGCAAAGTAAGACCAGGAATTAATTTGCTGCTAGCAATTTCTCCAGTTTTCTTTTCTCATTCTGCCTTGGTTTCACTGTGACTGAATGTTAGTAGTATAAATTAGATTTAGAAGAAACTACCACAGTTTTCTGCTATGTGAGGCCCTACTGGTTTTCCTGTGTGAAGTTGCCATTCAACCAAATAAATCAAATACAGTGTAAATCAAAATACATTTGAAATGCTCAGCCAGATTTCCATATTATTGGAGAGAAACACTGCCATTTTCTTCTTCTGACTGAAATTAATTTAAAAGAGGAAGTAAAATCTGCAGAAAATGAGGGCTCAATCTGAGTTCTACATAAAGTACCTCTCCCCACACTCTAATTTCTGCCCCAGGTTATCTCCAGTTTGCAGAAAATAGAAATATTTATATTAACATCTAGAACAACATGAAGTAGAGATAGAAATTAAATTTTGTGGACATTGGTTTCTTAAATGGAACACAAAGCTTCTCTTATATTACCTAACTTTCCCCTATGCAGAACATAAGCTTAACACAGCCTTAGGTCAGGACAAAAATATTAAAGACTGCATCTTCTGTTGGGTGTCTGCTTCCACTTGAGAAGGCCTCCTTGCCAGGAATAAATGCTGACAGTTTGATCTGCTTTGGGATCCAGTCAAGACTCTACTTGCCCAGCTTTTGCTCTGAATTTTAACATTACGGCTGACCAATTTATACTACAAAATGGTGATTCATGTTTGAGCTACAGTTTCAAGTTGTGCTTCTCTCTCTTTTTTTTTTAAATTATGTTTTGTTTTGTTTTACTCCAAAATCATTGTAGTTTCTACCAAACAAGGTTTTGAATAAGAAAATTTTGTTCATTCCTGACAAAAACAAGGCTTTTTCATTAAGTTACCCTCAATGATGCAATGTTTGACTTACTCCATTTGGGATTTGGTTGATGCTGAGTGAGCTTGCTGATCTACTACAAAACATACTGTGAAAACTCAGCAAGTACCCTGAATCTACAATGCTTCTCTTCTCTTATAATGAGATTATGAAAGCATTTGTCTCACAGAAGCTTCATAAATTCAACACACCAAAGAATGGGGGTAATGTAAATTACAGTAGAGAGAAGATAGACAACTGCTTGGACAAAAAATAGAGGAGAAAAAAGCTATTTCTGGGATAGCGCCAAAGGGCCTCAGTAAATTATATTCAGAAGTGGGCTGAACCTAATTTCCTTGTTTGTTTTAAAAGCCTCACTGAGGATTTATGTAGCTTGCAGTTGTCAGTTATGCAGCTTGTTGTCAGTAGTTTCAAGTGGCCATGTCCACCCAAACTGCAAGAATATTTCAGTCATGGAAATATCTTTTTTATTTTCACAGTCTAAAACACAGTCTGTACCTCCATACATATATTATTGTAAAAGGACAGAAAAGTTCATATGTACTTCAGGATTTTGTAAAAGCAAGCTTTTGAAAAACTTGAAATCATTATAAAATCTTTCCCGGATTTGTGTTTGTTTTTTCAAATGCCAGTGAAGGTCTGTATACATTATAGAAATGTATTTATATAAAACGAAACAGGGAAAAAATCCTTAATCCAAATGTGTTGAAAATGACACACATTTCTATGGCAAGTTTGTTCAGCTGCTGTCAATAAGGTCATTATTTAACTGTTTTCTAGAGGGAGACAGTTTATCTTATAAAAATGTTTTATTTTGTTTTTTAAAGGACATAGTTCAACTTTGGCTTGGCTTTTGCAGTGGGGTACAGCAAATCCTTTTCCTACAAACAAAATGTTCTAATTTACTGCCCTCGATAAGATCCCCAGGCTTGCTTAAATTGTTCAAAGTGTTAGAGGTGCAACCTATGCCAAAAACTATACTAGAATAAACACTGCATATATTCTCAATTTGTGGGTGAATGTAACACAAAACAATTCTGGTTGTTAGGCACACTGCAGGCGGGCTCTGCAGGCTTCCCACACACGTTGCTACCAAAGCCCCTCAGCCCTGACAGTGAGCACCATATGATGTTCCACTCTTGAATTACCTTACGAGCAGCAACTGCCAACCCGGTCTGTGAGTTTTGGAATATTCAAACCTTGCAGACCTGATGACTTGTTGGGTTTTTTGGTTTGTTTTCCTTAGCACCATGCTCTTTACATGCTATGAATGTCTGCTTGCTGTGAAGGATTTCTTCTGCATGCTTAACTTTGCCTCCTGGAAAGCCAATTTTGCTCAACTTACTTTCATTTAAAATCATGGGACCCCTTCTTTCTAAGTGAAGCTACCGGATTTTTTTCTCCATCTTCTATTAATATAATAAACTTGTGTTTACTGAGGCTACAAATATATAAATGGATCTTCAGTCTCTTTCTAAAATTTCTTAGTGCTTAAGAAAATGATTAACTCTCTGTATAAATTGACTAAATTGACTATTAGAAGAGATACAATCAGTACATTGAAATAGGAATGGCCCTAAAAGGGTCTCAAACAAAAAAAAAATAATTCTTCCTCCAGCAGTACTGGAAAGGAAAAGCAGCAGGCTGTGGGGAGGGAAAGGATAGCACACCTGGTTTTATGTATTAACTTAAATTTATATTGGCTCGTTCTTTATTACACACTAGACATTTTCCAGTTTTTTTCCACAGTGGTCAGATGAAGAAACCTTAGAGGATGGAGAAAACAGGCAGAGTAAGGATAGGCTGCTTTGGAAAGACACTGAAGACCAGTGAACACTTTATTTTGGTCTGTGTTGCCCCATATCATTTGTCCTATGAGAGCTCAGCATCACTTGTGGCTTTGGAGCATTTGTCATAGCAACCAAACAACTTGGTACATGCCTAACAAGGCAAAGTGTTGTCCATTCATACTTCCTTCAGACTTTCGCTGTCAAAAAAGATTTTTAATAAAGGCTGTAAATAATAAAGCTATAGCTGTAGTCTATGAGCAGAGAAAGAAGATTAAAAAAATCACTATTAGCATGTACATGTAGAAAAAATTTTGGAAATGGTTTTGGAAATGTGATCTGTACACCTGTAGGATTGGAGAAAGTCATTAAATTAATGGTGTCAGAAAGCTTACATACCACCTACACACCAGTAAAATCAAAAATACAGAAAAACATATCCAGCTGAAGCAGTGCAGGGAATCCTAATTTTATTCAACATCCTTAAGTATATTTTATTATCCTAAGACAATTTACATTAAATTCAGAGTCAAATCAAGGTGCCTAGGTGTTCAGGGTGTTTTCAGAAACAAGTCCTGCTGCAGGGTACCACCAGGAACATGTTGGCTTTTGGATGGGCATTCAAAAATTTTTAAGTACACGGTCCTTTTTAAAATATAACAGCAATAGAACTCATTAATTTGGGTCATCTGATACTGATGTAGCTTTTCCTGCCTCCTTTGGCCAGTGGTGCTACAAGAACCTCTCTTCTCTTCAGCCTTAAGCCTCTCCCAGAGCCAAAATTTTGTAGTTACTGTACAGTTTAAGGTTAGTTCACAGTACCTGTCCACTGCACTTAACCACCATGTCTGCTGGGTCATGCTCTTACCCTCTGGTTTTGGGAAGTATAAAAGAGGTAAACATGGAAATTAGGCAGTCTTATTGTTCAGCATTGCTTGAACATGGTTAATATCTAAAACTGAAAACAAAGTATTTACAGGAAGACAATAAACGAATAGAATGCTGGTTTTATTCCATCTACAAACACTCTGTTTAAGTTTATTTGTTAGATGTCTCTGAGCATTTACTCAGTGGGAGAGATCATAATCAGCCAGCCAAAGTTCCTTGGCCCTGGTTCATTCTCGGGTTTTGCCTCTGTTTGTCCAAACCTGTTTATCAGGTTCACGAGGACACTGAGCCCACCCTTTTCAGCCCAACAGTTCTGCCACTGCCATTAATGGCACTCAAATGTTTGCAAAGGTGTGACCAGTCTTCAACACATCCTTCCTTGTTTTTAAGTTTAACTAAAAGAATTCATTTGTAAAACAAGCATCTCAGAAACCCAGTCTATTTTGCTGCTTTGCTGAGCCTCAACTCAGAGCAGATGCTTGCTTCCCTGTGTTGCCTTCCATCCTTCGTATCTGTTACTCCCATCTTTTCATCTTTTTTTTAAATAATACCCATCCTGCCTTCAGTTTGTTTATGTGTGGTCACTGTTTCAAAGGACATATTCTACTGCAAGAAATTCCTGCATGGAGATGCACTTGGATGGACAATTGCCTGCCAGCATCTTTCACCCCTGCTTCCTCTTTCAGCAGCAAGAGAAATGAGGTGAAATGGCAACACTGTCCTGAACTCAGAGGTCTGTGAAATTTCATCTTTACCCTGTCTGATTTTTTCCCTTTCTTCAATCAGAAATAGCGATGGGAGGCACAGAAAACTGGTGCCATTCACACACTCGCCATAAGTAGATACAGTAAGATAAGAGTTTAGTTATCCAAAGAAAGTGATCCTGATGCTTCTTGTTAAAGGCACCAAAGGGAAGCAGCAGACATCTTAGCTCAGCAGACAGTGCTGCCTTAAATGGCCATCAGAAAAGGAAGAGAGGACTGAGAGAATATTGATTATGTGGCAATTTAGGAGGCAGCAGAACTGATGTACTGTTCATGTTGACATAGTTCAACAATCTTTTCTATCCTGTCACAACCGTGCTAATCCTCTGTGTGAGCCTGACAGGCTTATTCACCCCAGCCTGGCATCCCATGTGAAAAACCTGCATAAAAAACAGGTATGAAATAGTGTTTTGTTACAGCATTGCTGTTTTGGGGACGAATTACACCTAGCCATCCTTCCATAGGAAAATAAGGCAATATTCAAAGACAGTAACTTGCCAAATAAAATAGAACAAAGTATTCCTGTGGCAATCCCCATGTTGGGCTGGTGAGATAAAACAGTCTGTCTTGTGTACAGGAAATAAATTAAAAGTGTTTTTAAGTGTAAGAAGTTTGTTCATTCACCATTGAGGGAAAAGAGCTTTCACACGGGAGAAAGAAAAGAAATCTTTTCTGTGTTGACGTGGTTATATGTGGCAAGAGAATCCTACCTGTTCTTGGCATGGAGTGAAAAAGCAATGTAATTCAACTGCAGACAATAAATGACCTAGAGAAAAAGAGCTGAAAAAGAGAGTCATCCACTACAGGAATCCTACTGTATGTACAGGATTACTCCTTTGCTCACTATTAAGCATTCTGATTTGGAGGAGAATAGATGAAACACAATATAGCTTCAACAAGATTCAGTATGTAAATTGCTCAGGGCAAAGATCACATCGGGATTTTTCTGTATTTACACATATCACAACCACCAGTGAAATTTCTTGAGACTGATGTAACACAAATATTATTGCTTTTAGTACAACTTCTGTGGTAGTAAATGCTATGAAACCATTTACAGGAAAGAGAAAACTGATAAAAATCTTCTGTAAAGGAAAATAAATTTTAAATGGCTGTAAATTACATGGGATATATTGAGATTACAGCACTTGCCAGTTTAAGGTTCCTCTCTCCAATGGATAATTGCTGAATTAAGCATAGAATGGCAGGTAAGGGGGCTGACATAAAATGTTGATCCTATTATCATGAGAGCTATATAATCTATTTTCTTTTGGAAAGAGGTTAAATGATGATCAGTAGAGATCCATTCAGCCCAGGCTAACATGCTGCATCTGGCAAAGATGCATAGCTATCTCACAATTCTCAGTGCAGTTCTGATAGCTAGCCCTTTAGTCTTGTGCACAGCCTTGGGAGCGTGAGTGAAAAAGGTGCCTCAGCTTTGGAATTGAATGGATCTCTGCTCTTCAGCATGGCTTCATTCTGCTTCTTGGGTTTTCAGCATCTCCAAGTGGCTCAGCACTGCAGCCTGCCATTAATTGCTGAAAATGATAGAGCAGAGTCACAACCAGTCACAAAACCGGAATAATGTTTTGTCCCTCCAAAGCTGAATTTTCATCATGCTGACAGTGGACTGGATTCAAACCAGACTGAGCCTGGACACAAATATCCCTTTCTGTATTAGTGCACAATTCTGAAGTCAGGTCTGGAATCACACCTTTTCTTGTGATAGACTTTCCTACCTGAGGAACTACATCCCTACCTGCTAAGCTCTAAGCAGCTCTTCTTGCCAAGCACCAGACCCAGATTCATAACAAATTCTCTCTTGAATTTGGTCTTGTGTTTTATTCCTGCCTGCTCTCTCTCTCCCAGACCAGTTACCTCTCCAACTATTAGGTGACACCATTCTCTCCAGGCATCAGTTTCTCAACTCCGTGTTGCATCTGGTGTTTATCGCATTCCCCATGCTATCCTGGAAAGGGGAGGAGGTACTTTCCAACAGGCACCATTCTCCCAAACTTTTACATGGATTAACAATATGCCAAATTTCCCCTCCTCCAGTCTCCTTCTATCTGTTTCCCATTTCTTTTCAAATATGCAGCTAGTTGAAGATGCCCTGGCTAATAAGCTGACATGAGACTTGCATGTCATGCTGACATGTTGTGATCTTGTAGAGGAGAAATGAAACTACATCTCATTGTTTAGAAATTAAAAAACAAATATTCTTCCCTCCCCCCTCTGTATTTCCTTGCCAGCTTCCAATTTGATTGCCAGCTTGGTTTTTTGTCCTTCTTGCACACAGCACTCTCCTGAAAGATTCTGTGTACTTTTTTGGATGCAGAAAGCTGTAATGTTCCACCCACTGCATTGCAGTTGTGATTGAGAAATAGTCTGCAAAATATATAGGACTCCCAGAAGATCTGAGACACTATTATAAATGTATTTAATGTTAATATCTTGTGATAATGTTTATTTAGGAATCATCTATGATGTTAAATAGTGGCATTATTGCTCCCCACAAGGACTGTACTTTCCTCCTTTATTTGAAGGGGCTCACTATGTTTTTATTTCATTTCAGTTTGATTTTCATGAAAACAGCTAGCTGCTTATTCCTTAGTGACTGCTCTCTTACTGAAAAAATCATGTAAAAATATGCTTTATGCCCAAAAGGCAAAGTTTGTCTTTGCCTCTGATCCCAAGTGAGAGAAATGCCCACCTCAGAATGGCCCTCTGTTCTCTTGGCAAGTCTGCCCTGTGAGCCATCACTACATGTGGTACAGTGGAGCTCACAAAAAAATGTCTCAGAAACAACTAGCCTAAAGGAGTTCTCAAGGGGTCTGAAGAGCAAAGCCCAAGCTGCTACAAAAGGTCAGGAGGTGGATATAATACTGCAGAGACTATAAAATCACGAGCTCAGATTTTCTCCAAAACATAGGCTACAATCACAGGAAACAAAGCAACCACCTATCTTAATCGTGTTGTCAGCAGATGAAATGTTCGTGTTTCATACTTTTCATGTACTCCAAAATGATTTCTCTAACAATATTAATATCATCCTAACTCATGGACCTAGCCATTATATGCTAATTTAAAGAAGATTTTCTTAATTGTTTTGCAGGAGTTTAAAATTGAGGAGCCACAGTACAAAGAGGAACAGCTTTAGACAAGTGTCTTGCTGGAAGGAGAGGGAAGGCAGAAGGAAGGGGAAGGAGGTGAAGGAGGCAGAGAGAGGGAGGGAAGGAAGGAGGAAATGAAACTCCCTCTCTTAATTTCAGTCTCTACCCATCCCCACTGAAGCAGAAAGTGATGTAATAGCTTAAAATATTTTTTTTTCCAGAAAATTTGCAATAGATTTTGCTTCCAAGAACCCTTATACCTGGTAAGCAGGAGAATGTTGTAACAGAATTCATTATATATTCTTCTTTCTGTATTGTCTATTTGAAAAACTAGCTCTGTCAAGAACTAGTTTATTATGTGAAGAAAGTGCTCACTTTATTTTCTGGCTAGACACAATTCATTGTTTTCCTATGGGTGATGACAGATCTCCCCCCTGTTACAGCTGAAAGCTGGCAAACAGCTATTTGATGCTGTTAGGAAAAAACCCTATAAGACAAGTAGAGAAAATGTAAGCCTGATTTAGAAACCCCTCTAGAACGTGAAAGGCAAAAAGGTGTTTGTTTACAGGTTTGTGGAGTACTACAAAACAAAGCTGAGTGAAGAGTATTTCAACATTCACCTCGTTCTTATTTATACAAATAATTTTGGATGTATCTTTGAACATGTCCTTTATGAAAAGACTTCTAAGTGTCAAGCACTTTGGGCTTTGGTCTTTTGAGACTTATAGTTCCTGCCTGTAAGAACAAGATAATTATAACTATATTTATCACAAGAGTATTTTATGTTACTTTGATATAGTACATTTTATATTAATTTGATATTTACATATATGTGTGCACCTCTGTAAAAGTCTCTAGAGAAAACTAAGTATTACATTTCTTGCTGTATATTATGTCTTATAATCTTTACATTCCTTCTTTTTAGGTGATGAACTGCTCCTGAAACTTCTTGAAAAGTTACAAACCCATTACTGGGGAACTGTGATAACAGTAATTCAGTTGTGACTCAAATTCAGAAGTTCTATCTATGAGGTAAAATCACTATATAGAAAATAAGAAAGGTGAGCCTTTGGTCTACAAAAGGGTTATTTGTTTTGAGTTAATATTATAAAAAGGGCTTCTTAAGTGAAGTGCTGGGGCATTCTGCAATTAACAGATAAAGCAGAATTCGGTATTTATTGCCTTTGGTACAAAAGCTGATGAAGGATTCACAGATAAATTGGCAATACTTTGCAGAAGACATACCAAACATCCTTCACCAGGAATAATCTACACACTGAATTTGGTATCTTCCTCTTTGAAAGAGACGTGGTGGTGACAAATCTGCCTTAAACAGTTGTTTTCCTTTTGAAAGATTACGGAGTGATTGGAATTAAAGCAGTGAAATTATAACAGGCTTTCCTTTCTCTCTATTTGGATGTTGAAGCCAAAATTCAACACTGATTTGAAACAGATTTCTTAGAATACTTATAAATCTTGTCAGGTATTTATCATCTTGACCAAACATAGCACAGAATATTATAAAAAATAAAAAATCCTATTTGATTTTTGATTATCGTTCCCTTGAAGAAGGATTCTGGTATGGGTGGCTTGACAGACCAGAACCACAACAGTTGTCTATTGGGTCACATTCTGCAGTTGCTTGCTGCTTTTAAACCACAGTATTTATAAAAGAAGCAAAACTAAAACACCCGGGATCTGAGAAAATCTAAAGAGTGAAGAATAAGATTTTGCAAGCAAACAAACAAAGCAGGTATATATTTCTTTTCCAGGAAATATATGCTCCTATAATTTAATGTGTATTAAAAAAAAAGCCATTTATACATTCCTCAGTCATCAACAAGAAAAATTATTGTGTGGAATCATTATGGAGTAAGGTCTTTGTCTGTTAATCAGTGAATGATTCATGTGTATGAGCAACTTAAAAAGCGAAGTGTGCAGATTTAAGTACATATCACCTCAAAGCATCTAAAGTTATTTCTCAGCACAGAAAGCCAGACATCTTTCTTGTGACTGCATATACCTGTCAGCAATGGATGATGATCCATGGCTAAGTCAAGACCTAAAAAGCAGAGACAATAGTTTGTCTCACCTTTTTATTTTCCACTGCAATCCTGATGCTAGACTCTGTGTTTACCGGTGTTTGCTCTCAGCTTTCCCATTTTTCCCTACAAAATGGCAGCATCTATTTATGTTCTCCCTTTACTTAAGGTATCAGTATAGTGCTACACTATAATAAAAGCTTTGATGAACCCTCAAAATACTTGAAATTTTCATGGTGCTTATTTCATTAATATGAAACAAATCCAGCATCTCACATCAAGATAATTAGTAAGCTGGTCTTTTGGTCCTATCCGTAATCACATCTGTGTTCAGACATATAACGAATTATTTCTTCAAAACCAAGGTTTTCAATTTCAGCTACAAAAACTTAACATAAAACACTGACAACATGGAACAATTTCTGTGTTTTTTAAAGCCCTGTTTTCCTGTATGCATGCAAAAAGGCTGCAGATATCAATTTTTTAAATCACAAACATGGGCAGAAAATTTTGCAAAAAATAATTTCAAATATGTTTTAATGAAAGTAAAGTGCTTGAAGCTTTCCAATTGCAGCCCCGTTAGGAACATCAACTGTAGCACACTGTCGCAAAACACGCATTCAAAAAAAAATCATCCCCGAGCTTAAAAAATCTTCAGCAAAATATATTTGCCATTCAGTTTTCAATACCTGGTAACAAAATAGATGTGAGAAAGCATCAGAAAATCACTGACTATAGTCAGATTTTGAGTTAACTATTTATCCTGATTAATTACAAAATTGTCATTGTATTCTGTGGGGGGTTTTTAGATCCTTGCTATACAACAAGGTTCAAAAATTCCTCTTTATACAGAGGAAAAGAATGTGAAAGGAAATACCTTGGTGCAGAATAAAAGACAGTTTCAAGCTAAATTCTCTATTTAATGCTAATAAATATGCCATATTAATGCCGCAACAAGAAACTAGTACCTAAGGCTTTCACATGCAAAAAGGAGCAGACCAGCTTTCCATGGCTACTGCTCCTTGCCTTTCACACCCGCCTCGTCTGCCAGCTGGATCTATCTTGAAGGAGAGACCTTAAATCCCTGCAAGCAGACTGTAAGGCACATGCAGTAGCAGCAGTGTACTGACATTTGCTAAGCACCAGCGTCCCTCAAGTGACTGGGAGCGAAGCCATTGACGTCACTGAACAATAGGCAAAATATTTCCTCCTCCTCCATAGTCCTGAACTGTAAACACCCAGCTTGCACACAGCAGGCTGAACATTTGGGGAGAGGCGGAGAAGGAGAATGTGAAAAACTCTCAACTGATGCTGCTGAAAACAAGCAGCTGTTCCTGCATAACCGGTCTCTCCTTATTCCTTCCATTTTACTGTGAGGATTGCTGGTTCCCCCTTAGTGTAGGTCACACAGTAAAGAAGATAAAGCTAAAATAAACTATAATTAAAAGTGTGTCTGCTGAACTCACAAGGAATTTTTTGAAGTAAAACTCCTGATATCAATTACAAGTTTTAAAAAAGCGCACTCTTTTTCTCCTTCTTTCTGTCTCTGTTATGGATAACTGCAATGTTGTAACAGTCATCCATGTATTTTGGACAAGGTGTCATGGACTGAATGTAAGTGAATTTCCGTCTCAGTCACTGTCTCTCCATGCAACTACATTATTACAAGTCAGGGAGAAAAAAACCCTGTAGATCAGAATTATAATTACAAAATCACATAGATCAGTATATGCTCTAGATTTGCTGGAAAAACTGGTTTTACATCCTTGAGTTGAAGAGTTGTAGTTACGGCACAGGCAGAAAATGAAAGGACAGAGCTAATCTTGAAAATGGAAATCTAACATACAGCTTCTCGTGACTATATTAAAAAAAAAAACCTGATGGACAAAATCATTAGGATTTGCCAGTTTTTTGACAGAATATTGTACAGTGGTATGAACAGTTAAATAGTTCTGTAAAGTTGTAAATCCAGGGAGCCTAATTTAGCTCTTTTCTTTGCAGCTTCTTGGAAGCAGCTACAATCCTACAATCTTCCCTGTTTCCAGAGCATCCCTTGGAAGATCTCTGGAGTGCAGGAAAAGGAGACCACTAGAAACAGGGAGTAGTGTAGTGATGAAAAGAGGCCAGAAATCCTGTACCTCTGAAAAAGCTCAAGAAAACCCTTCAGGGAGCCCTGGAAGCTTCTGTAAGCCATTTCAGGGAATACACCATCTTATTTGGTCCATCAATGTGAACTAAAGAAATGGATCTCACCAGGAGTCCTCAGCTTTGAATTCAAAAGCCAGCACTGGAAGAAACCCTAAGAAATATCTCCATAAAGATACTTGTTTTCTTTTTAGAGCCTTGTCTGAAAGAATCAGCTTGATGTGCCCAGAAAGGATTTTGGATTGCCAAAGAAAATTCTTGTGTCACCTGATTTCTAACTGGATAGTTATGTCTATGGAAGTCAAAGCGATCCAGGCTACCATAATGTCTATCTTCCTCTTGCCTCATTTAGGCTCTGCTCCCTTTGTCCGAGGTGGTGAATAAGCCCCCTTGTGTTCTCAAACTAAGACCAAGGAATCACGCCCAGCACCGTGTTCTGCAGAAGGCAGCACGTAAGACCAGGGAGATGCACCTTTTTCCCTCTCCAGTGCTGCTCTCTGTTGAATGAGGCTGTAAGTGGCACATCACGTTTGCAGCATATATTGATTTAGGATTTCAAAGTGCTGAACAAACAGGTCATTTTTTCCAAACAGACCATAAGCAATTGCTCATTATCCCTCATTCAATATGCAGGAAAAGTAGGTGGGCAAATAACTTAGTTTGCTGTTCAATTACTCTAGTGGGCCACGATGCCGCAGTAATGCTGCTTCACGTCCAGCTGCTGTGCTCGTGCTGAATTAACTGTGCTGTTGAAAGTGCCCAGCTGAAAGAGGATGAACCTCATCACCTCTCCAGAGCATACGGCAACAGCACACACTATTAACTCCCCTTCTGGGGCTTGACTCTTACTATTCCACATGTTTTGCTCCATTTCTCGATGTGCTGGCACTGAACCTCTGCACCTTGTCTGTGCTCTCATACATAAAACAGTGGCTGAAATGCAACTTCTCATCTTAACAGGGAAAATGCATGTGGAAAAGTAACACTTTGCTGGCCTGCTTTACTTTTTTTTTCTCTTTGTCATTTTTGTCTTTGCATGGGCTTCTCTATAGTCAAATACTGTCCTTCTGCTGAGCTAGGTGGCAATATCAAAACATGTAGTGAAAAAAAAATAGCTAGATTAAATGAATAAACTGCTGCCTGACATTACCATTTCAGACAAGTACGTGTAATACTAGCATAAAATGCTGTATTTCTGATCTGATCAAATCTCACTCCTTCTTTACTTATACCTGAACAACCACCTGCAATGCAAAGCAATGCGCACCTTATTGGGGACTGTGAAAGCCTTGTACAGCTTTGGGAAGCCAAGTGTGTTGAGATATATTTGGAAGCCTGTGTTTAGTGAATGTAGCCTGGGCTGCACAGCTGAGAAGGTCTCAGATCTTCATGCATGCCCCAGTGGTATCCTAGTCCCAGAGAGGACTAGGTGTTCAAGCAAGTGTCTTTAGGAATATTGTTTTCTACAGGAGGAAAACTCAGGCATCTGGATTTGAATGAGGCCAAGATCCTAGGACAACGTCTAAAAATATTTGCCACTCAGTCTTATGTCTATCTTGGCATCTTCCTTGGGAAGTACTGTTGCTGGAAGCCAAGTGCAACCTAAGAGAGAGTTACATACTCTTTGAGGAACAGCCGAAAAGAACAGCCTGAAATATTCAGTACATTTACTTCATCCATAGTAATGCATTTTTTAAGCATGTCTTTAGGCAAGCATTTGTGCATTTAAGTTTTACTAGGACGAATACTCAAAGAAAATACATATTATTTTGGTTGCTTGCCCACACTGATGTGAACATCATTTGATACATTCTTACGCTTGGTAACTTCCAAGGTTTTCCACCTTTTCCCTTTCACACAGCTGAAAACGTATTTCTCGGCAAGTATTTTATATAGGACACACAAGCATTTCAAGCTACTTCCTGAACATGTGTGTTGAAGAAATAAGGGATTGGGGAAGGAGTGACAGAAAGAAAACCAAAGGAAAACTTCCCTCGCTGAGGGAAACATGCCTTTTGCATTTTGAGAACTCCATGTGTAGCTGAAGGGATTTTACACAAATTCACCTTCAGGCATAGCCTGAGAAGAGAAAATGATGTGAAAATACTGGAAAACTGTGCAGTGTAATGAAGTCTCCTGCAATTTAAACTTCAGTGTATTTGCATAAAATTAGAAGTTTACAGAACACAGTATTTCCTCTTGTTCCCATCTGAGCTAAAATGGAAGTGTAATATATTGAAAAGAGTATAAGCAGCATTTCCCCTTTCATTAATTGAACCTCTCACAATCAGACAAAAACAAAGGTAAAGCTAAGCCACACGCGTATAATTCAAAACGTAAGCAGATTCTTTAGCTTATGCACAAAATGTCGCGGAATACTTTGGTAAACAGCATCACTGCATTCCCAGGAAACAACAGCAGAATCATTGCATGGCTAAATTTTCAGAGGCTAATGGATCTTTAAACAAGAGTCTATAGAAATTTGCTTTATAGATCCTGCTTTAGGATCTACCATGCTATAGGCACGTCAGCCATGTTTAATTATGGCTTTTCTTTCTTTGATGAGTCCTTCAGCAGTCATAAGATGGAAGTTTATTAAAAAACAGGTTTCTATGTGTCCATAAATTCTTGGCATGCACAGGTTAATTATTGAAGTATCCTTATTAGGATTTGGAAATCTGAACTTGTGACTCAGATTGTGAATTTTGGCAAGTACGGGAGAAGCAGAGGTCTAGACTGAATGTGTGTGAAACAGGTATTGATATCTAAAGTAACTGGAGGAAAAACCAATCCTCTTCATGAGACAGAGTTTTAACATGGAAACCAAAGCATTCCCTTGAATATCTTCATGAATTTCTCTGGATGTCACCTTGAATCCATACTGCTGTTGGCACACAAGAATTTTCTGATTGGGCAGTATTTCTAGTCCTTAGGTAACAGCTAGATGCTTATTCCCGAAAGCACAAATCCCTATGTTCTAATCATAAAGTGGACAGAGCAGGTAAAAAAGTTGATATAGTATAGAAGTGATGGAAATTAGATCAACAGTGTTAAAAATCAAAGACAAAATAATGTTATATACTTCGTAGCTGTGGGTTTTCTAAATACTACTGATATACTTGCCTCAAAATTTTGTGCTCTAGTTCAGAAAAGCCCCAAGACCTGTAAAAATAAGGCAGTATGCTTTCTACTGCTTGGAATAATTGAGCCCAGGGGAGATACTGGAAGAAGCATCTTGGTGATGCTTCAGTGTTTAGAAAAGTCTAGTGGCAACATCAGTGAATGCATACCTAATAAGAGATATTCAGTAAACTTTAGTTTACTGTAAAAGAAAAGTTGAATTCAGTCTTTCATTGAGGACATAAGTTAACTTTTAACTGGTAACTACTGAACTGTGGAAACTCGATTATTCATCTGTCGAAGTCAGTACAGCTTTGACACGTTGAGGAAATGAACACAGGTAGGTCTATTCTTCTCACTCTGACTAATTGCAAGTTTAAAATTTGACATTAATTAAAGAACACTTTAATGTCCTTCTGCAGTGGGAAGAGAATTTGTTCCTATAAAACTTCCATTATTCGCAGCTCTCTATGTAAGCAAAGGTTCTTTCCTAACCCCATGCCCTGTGTGGTAGGTCACAGAAGACAAAGTTTTATAGTGAGGACAGTGGCTTTAGCTCACGGAATCTTACAATACAGCCACAGCGATTACCTTGGGCTAGGGCAAATTGGTGACATTGTTATGGATTACAAAGAGTCAGAGACCTACCAAACAAACTTCCTTGGAAATTTTATGCAGCCTGTAAATATTTTCTATTTTTAAAATTCTCCTAATATGCAGCAGACACGAAATAAAATTAAATTACTGTAAAACCCAAGAAATTTCATGTTGTGCACAAATCAAACACTAATAAAGGCTAAGACGCTGACATGCAAGGTCATAGCAGCTGTTCCAAGACTTGGCTAGCCCCCAAGGTTGCCTTGACATTCCTCACGTTATTTATAATTCTGGAAGTTAAGAGCAGATTTATTTATTTAATAGGAGGTTCAATCTATTGCTCCAGAGCTACTTCAGTAGAAAGTACTGATATACATCACAGGGCAGTGCTTATGGATGGCTGGAACCATAAGGCAAGCAAAATAAAACAGACTGGAAGTTCACCAGGACCTTCGAGATGTATCAGTAAAGAACAACATACTTCTTTTGGCTGTAGATTCACTGTAGATTTACATGAAGGACATGATTTCATCCAACATTTTCCGTGGTTAATTTGCAACCAGGATGTTTATATAAAGTAAATAGCTGGAATTGGAAATTTGATTCTTCGCTTACCAGAAATATCTCAAACCTGAAGTATGTTTCAGGAGTTTAGATCAGAACCTGAATTACACACAGCTAGCATTTTGCATTCACATCTAGAACTCAGTCACTATCTTTCTCCTAACCCTGATTGTTTATTGCCATCAATCTCTTTCACACAAATGCAAATGAAACAGAAAAGGTTAGAAAATATTTTGAAAAAGTAAAACACATTCAAATACTTTTTAAAAATGCAAGAGACAGACATGTAAACCCATGAGAAACAGTATCATGGGGGTTAATTCTAGAAGAAATTATAGTAGGAGATCACATCATAGCGTATTTAGAAAGCAGTCTTTGGGATACTTAGCGACTGGTCTTCGGAGTTATTCGACTTTAGGGATAGACCAATACTGTATATCATCCTGACCCATCCTCATGATTCAGCTCTTCGGAGTTATTTGACTTTAGGGATAGACCAATACTGTATATCATCCTGACCCATCCTCATGATTCAGCTCATGAGGATGTGCAATGCAGTTATTCTGCAAGATATTAACCTAAGGAAAAAACCAGGGAGTTCAATATCATGCCAATATTTCTTTTTACTTCAGATTGAAGGTTCTCATTTTTTGCTAGCCCTCTTCCTTCTTCAGTTTCTTTTATTTCAAGATGACTGTATTATCTACAGAATTTTACTGCACAAACTGCCAGGATTAAATTTAGTCAATAAAATGAGTTTAAGAAAAGTAGACTCTAGATTTACAGAACAATGAACATTAAATTTGAAAAAAGAGACCAGAAAATGAAGATGCAGACAAAAAGTACATTTATTTTCTTTTCAAGCATTCTTATCAAAAACTGTTGTTAGTTGTGGCACTGCTTTACTTGAATGCTGCTTTCAAGTGAACTGAAAATTCTGCTGTTCTTTTGCTTTAAATGAAGGTAACTATAAGAAGGAGCAATTTCATTAACCAGATTTCTAGAGGAAAGAAGTTCAGCCTACATGGTAAGAAGCGTGTTCATTTAGCACTTGCCGTATGCCACCGAAGCTGCTAAGGTTCAGATGTTGAGCATCAAACCCTCGGAGTAGATACTATACATGAAAATGCAGAGAAAAAAGGTAATTCATAGCTATCAATAAAGGCTTTGACCCTTACTTATTCCTAACCATGCAATTGCAGTCGCAAGCCATGAGATTTCCAACCTGCCACAGAGCCCTAACATTTTGGGTGCGTTTTCAGCTTTGCAAAGGTCAGAAACCTGAACAACATTTTATCTCACAATAAATAGTTAAAGACATGGGTCCTTTGTGTGTCTGCATATTTTTTTATTAAAACCAATAGTGTTTTGGATACCTCAATGGGTTTTATTCTTTTGACAGAAATACTCCCCTAATCTTTTCCTCAGAGAAAAAGTGTTTGCGAAAAATGTACTTTAAATGAGACTTTTTGTAATTAAGGCATTCAGAATATATTTTTTTTCTAGTTCAGAAATGCATATTTTATTAATTCTTAAGCACTAGAATATTTTTCATAATGGCATACCATTGTTAATCAAAAGGTCTCCTCTGTATTTCTTGGAATAAAACTAAAGCAAAATCACATTATTCCTGAAGGGGAATGCAAATGACCTCTCTTGCTTATTGCCTATCTCATTGCAATTTTTTTAATGAATATTTGAATTTTCTTGCCTAAATTATATTAAAATTCTGATATAGGTTGATATAGGTACTCCTACCATTCCACTGCCCTCTGCTGGAAGGAATATATCCTATAGCCTATTTATGGAAAAGTAATCTGTGGTTGACTAGGGACTGGCGTTTCTAGACCCAAACCGGGGTGTTCGTCTCTTGGTGAAGCCTGCAAGCAGTTGGCCTGTACATGCACAGATGTTTGATCATTATCTGTCTCCAGCACAAATAAACATTCCATTCAAAAAAGTAAAAACACCAAGTTAAGAAAACACGGAGACACCACAGTTAAGTACCCAAAAGTTGGGAAATGCCAGAGGTAAAGTTTCACATGGAAATGTGTCTCTTATTCCATGTGCATATGCATTTACAGTGCAGATTTTATTTCTATGGAGGAAAACCTAATTATTTTTCTACATGGTTTAGGGGTGCTCTCAAATTCAGGGTTTTTTTTTTTTCAGTATGGTTAGCCATAGGTAAGGATTTGTCTGAACTTATTGTCTATGTTAACCTCCCCAAAATAATGTCAGGTGCTTTTCTACTTTTTTGTTATTGAAACCAACCCATCTATAAAGATAAGGTGCAAATAAAATTAATTCATAAACAGGCTGAACGCACAAAGTCAATTTGGGTTGCTTCAATAATCTTTAATTAATAAATTATTTTGCAGAATAATACATTAGGATACCACTTATTACTGAGTCAAATAACTATCCATAACTAGTATTTAGCATAAGCAAAGGACAATCAATTCAGGACTTGCCTCACTTCAGGCAGCTAGGTGGTTATGAAGTGATCACTCATTCAAACACAAAACATTAAATGAAAATGAGCAGATCTCTTTAATGCACTGTCACTGGCAAAAAATAATCAATAAGATGGTTTAACATTTATCAATGCTGATTCAACACTTATCTTGCTGCATTATGAAATTTCTCCATGCTTTTTACTCATAGAGCTTCTCACTGGAAACTACTTTCAGGTCAAAAGCTGGTAAAAGAGACAGGAAACAAACAGCATACAGAAAGTCTTCCTGTATTTCTTACTTCTGTTTTCTATTTATTTTGCAATGACAGATCTGCAAAACACTTTTCCTATTCTGAATTCAGTCTGAGGAACAGAAGAAAAATTACAATCAAAGACCTTACTTGTTTCAATTTGAGATATTCTCACTAACTTGGATTTACTTACAGATTAAGAATGAAAAATTATATGTGCACTTCTAGGTTTGAGGCACTGTGTATCCTGTAAGTGACACAGGTATAAAATCTATTTGTAAAATAACTTCTATTTCAGGTGCACTTTCGCTATAAGACAACCGAATTTAGTCACAAGCTGCACACAAGAAATATTTTTGCTTAAAATAATACCCAGCATACAATCCAGTCATTCAAATTTTCATCAGAAACCAGTATTGTTGTTCTCTTGCAGCTGCTTTTTGTCAGACTAAGTTTTATCTTCCAGAGCATTGCAGTAACACGAGTAAACCCCTCCTGGCAAGAGTTTGTTAGAGACTGGAGAAGTCTTTCTCTTGTATTACCTGCAGGCAGCACAATGTTCAGCGAGTCCCTTGGATCCAACTGGATGTGGTGGGAAAATCTAATTAAATGGATTTTTTTTTTTCTGGGGATGATGATTTTGTGCTGCTCTTGAGCATTAATGCTAAAAAAGCTGTGTTAGACCCAGCCATGTTTTGCTGCTGAAAAGTCAGGGTACAGAGAGTACAAACACAACAGGCTCCCAGACCTCGGGCGGGGAGATGTGTAACCTGGCATCACTAGCACAGTCGGGCAGTGTAACTTCTTCACTTGAATGCTTCAATCACAGACCTTTAAGTCTTTTCCCTATAATTAAAAGCCCTGAAGGAAAACAAAAACAATCCCGACTTGCGTTGCTGAGAGAAATTAGTGATTTGTGTATGTCTGTTTGACAGATGCTTACCCGTTCTTCCAGGTCCCAAGGCTTTCCAGCAAATGAGCCACAAAGCTGTTCCCCACTTGTTCAGGCAGGAAAATCTCCTGGTACAAGAACATATTTTTCTTTCCCTTCAGCTGAACCTTTGCCCGTCTTCATGTAGCAGGCCTCACTTTAATAGAGAGATTATTCCCTGTGCATTTAAATACATAGGAAAAAGGAGTTTATGTAGAAGTACAGAATGACCTCATGCCAGTATCATTTTTCCCACAAGCCTATTTTGGAGGCAAAGACAGGATCCTGGGGTGTGCAGCTCAAAGCTGCCTGACCTACAAGGCTGATGGTCTCTTGTGATTCCTCTCTTAGCTCTCAACACAGAGTAAAAATAATTAAGAAGCCTGTGAATGTTTTGTGTAACATAATATTTTAAATGCATATGATGTTGCCTTCATCAGTGATTTCCTCATCAATTTGTTGACATCATGGAATGCAGTGGAGTCCGGTGAAAACTGCTGAAATGAAACAATCTCTAAATCTTAACTCTAAACAAAATTACTGTTACCTTGTGTGTGTACAGAACTAGCATGAAAATGAAGTTTAAAAACAAGACAAAAAAACCCAAGCAAAACCTCAGGCTTACTAGAAGGCACTTGGGGGAGGAATGATTTAAAAGGAGATTTTCATTTCCAGAACCAATTTAAATCTTCACTGGCTAAAGCCAGGCACAATAATACTAACTGCTAGTCTTACAACAGCACCTCACAACAGTGACACAGACAGGCGTGTCTGTAGTAACATTTCTCACATTTCTGCCTTACAACTGAAGAAAAATTATTAGTTTCTAGAAGCTTTGGGAAAGACACGGTATAAATCTTGTATATATTTTTGCGTCCTTGTTAAGCTATTAAGGGGAGCTATGTTAAAGGATTTAGTTTCAGTATTAAAATACTTTGTTCTATGGTCATGGTGCAGGGGAATGGAAGAAGTTTTCAGTCTTCTGCCATGAAAATTTTCTTTTCTCAAAAGCTTGTCTTGGTTCACTCTTTATATATTTCAACAATAAACATTGAAATTATAGCTTTTATGAGACCATATGCAAAAGAAGATTCTCCCTCACCAGTAGCTTGAAGTGGTCAAAGGGAAGTTCTGAATCCTAAACCAAAGCTCTTCCAGTTGAATTGGAAGCTCATACATGCAGCAGAACACCAGGCTGGTGAGCTTTTTGCAGCCTGTGTTGCTAAGGAGACCAGGAACTGATTTTGGAAAGCAATGTTGAGTATATTTATGTAACAAGGAGTTGCAGGTTTCAGTGCTGCAAGCGTACAGATTTCTGCAGTAATATATACTGGATATATTTTTTTCCGCCAAAAAAACCCAACAAAAACCAAAACCAAATGAACAAAAAAAATCATGTACAAGAGAATAAGTGAAGAAATATTTGAGACACTGTTAAGAGAATTTTTTTTTTTAATTTATATTTATTTGTTTTTGCTCTCATGCTACTTGGATAGGTGTTCAACAAGAACTGAGTTAATCTCAGCCAGGCCCACACAAAGCACTGCCTGGAGGTTGTACACTGCTCTGGACCCATTCCTGTGGCCAGCCAAGAGCTGACAGGCAGCAGCCATCTGTCCAGTAAGGATTCTGAGACATGAAGATGCCTCCTTCCTCATCCAGCAAGTAAACTGAGATACGGCTGACTGGGACAGAATAGTTGCAACCCAGTGTTGACAAGCTGAACTGTTTTCTTGCCTATCCTTAATGTGCAGGTGCATTTGATGACACGGGGTTTTCAAGGAAACAATTTTTCTTCTAAAGCTTTCTCTCTTGCTCTGGTTCAGTTTTATCTTGATTTTTTCATTTCAACTGTCCATTCTGACAGTGTATTTAGAAGGCTATACTTCTTCCTTTTAGATGAAAGGAGTTGTAGAGTTTTTTAGGTTATATTCACTAATTTCCTATTAAAAAGCATACCAATAACTTCTATTTCAATTTATAATTTCAACACAAAGCAATAAGACAATGACATTGAAACAGATTTTTGTAAGTTGTTTGACACTTCAAATAGAAACATATATTGAAAAAGTTCTCACTTTTACCACCAATGTTTTCTTATCAGTTTTGTAGTTAAATCGAGACCTTTGTTAAAATTCTTACTGAGGAGAAGTTAATCCAGAGAAATTAGTTTTGCATTTAATTCCAAAAATTACTGGCCCTCTGGGATTACAAAACCACTTGTCTAAAAGCTTTTGTGAGTACTTATTTCATATTAGAATGTGCTAGCAGTCATATTAATATAGTCTCTATAGAAATAAATACAATCAGTTCAAATTATTCACTTCCTTGTAAAGGTACACAAGATTCTGTCTAACCATAGGAAACACAAATTTTCTTAAAATTGGCTACTAAAGTTAAAATTAGTAACAACATATGTCTACACTTTCCTGCTTCCCATGTTTGGGAAAAACAGACATTACTTTCTGTTCCCTAGATTCCAGATTTGCAAACAAAATAAATCAGACTCCTTCTATGAAATTCTGCATTTGCGGAATAAGACACTTCAACCATATTAATTCTTGTTATTTAAATACCCTAATGAATGCAGGAGACAGATACTGCAGAAGCACATTCAAAATTACAAAATCGGAATCAAAGAATTTACAGACTAGCAGAGTGTATCACAGACAAACAGCGTAAGAACAATTTCCCTAGTATGTTATTTGTCCAATGGCAGGAATAGGAAATCCTCAGGCTTTATAACCCTCAGGTGATTAAAAATAATTAGAAATTGTTCAGATGCGTATTGCTAGTTCTGTGTTCAAGGAGTTGACCACAACAGAACACAGGTTTACCACAACCCATGTACAATAAGCTCATACAACCAATAATACCTTGTTGAGGACCAGTGTTGTTGTAAGAAACCTAAATGGAATGGCTTTTATTTAATAATGAGCTCTGTCCATTGTGAAACCCGAGAAAACGTATTTAGATATAAGAATAGGTGTCTTATATGCTGCAAGGCACAAACCAGTATTTCCTGGAACTGGTGAAATAATAATGGACAAAGCTCAACTTCTATATAGCGCAATAAGGTCTCCTTAAATCCAAGTTGTTACTGAAAAGTGTCTAACTTTGGAACTCTTTGCTCCTATAGCTCTGTGGCTACAAGTGATAGATTGTTTCCAGCTTGTTGCATGAATCTAGTGCATATTTTCTGTTGAAGAGCTTGCATTGGTGGTAACCAAGAAGAAGGCTTTATGTTTACCTCACTCTGGCTGCTGTACTCTAAGTAAAATTGAAACTTCTGGAAAGGAGAAGGAAGAGGGGAATTACTTGTTTTCTCAAGAGCAGGCTCAGCTCTGCAGAATTTCTTAAATGCAGAGTGGAAAAGACATCAAGAGAAAGAGTAAGGAGCATGAGTACAGACTGGGATATTCCTGAGAGGACCAAGCTACTTGCCTGCAGCATTGCCTACAGATTCAAAGCTGAGCTCTGGAGAAAACAGACGAGAGAACCATTCCTAAGAAAGTAGAGAAGGCTTCAGTCTTTATTTCAACCCACAAAGTCACTGACAGCTGCTGATTTTGGTAGAATTTGGAGAAAGGACTCTCATCCTGCAAGAAACATTGGTTGGAGTTGATTTTTTTCATGCTTCCTTTATCCCGTATCCTGACATTCCCTACTTCCTGAGCCATCTTGTCCAACGGTGCTTGCTTTTGTGCTAATGTCATAAGTAATATTAGAGTTTGAAGATTTTCGCAGCTTACATAAAAGAAAGTATGACAGGAAGATAGCAGAGTGGTTCTGCTTCTAGATTTTAGCAAATTCAGTGTTGAGACAGCAGAGAGACATAAGTACCGAGTAATCCTGGGCTGGAATATCAGGACACAGATATCCACAGTGTTCTGCTAACACATTTGTTATTAAGCTGCTTTTAGGATTATGTTTAGAGGAATAGGAAATGATGATGCTAAGCAGTTCAAAGGGCAGCTGCATCAAACAGCATGTTATCAGAGATTCTGTGGACAACTGGTTACCATCAAAAGGCTTGAAATCTGAATTAGAACTAACTCATCTGTACAGTGCTCAAAACCATATTCAGCGTCACAAACAGCAATGTTGTAGTGGCTGACTGGATCTTGGAGACAGTTCTTGAAAATCAAAAATAATCAAATAATCTCCACCAGAATTTCTCAGCTGCCCAATATTTAGTTCTGCGCATGATCAAGAAATTAGGTTTACAAGCATTCTATTCTGCCTAAACTTTAAAAATGCCAAACATTTGTTTCCTGGGAGAAAAAGGTGGAATTACAAAAGGTCGATAATTTTTTATTAGCTGTTTTTAACTTTCACCAACAACTCAATTTTTTTGTTTCAATCAAACCATAGACAAAACTACTAAATTAAGGATTTTCAGTATGATTTGCTGAATTTGAACTAATCTGTTTGTGTCAAGCAAGAGAACAAAGTGGGACATTTTATCTGTTTTATCAAGTGTATTAAAAAATTCTGTGCAACAGATGTTAACGAATATGCACAACAGTTTCATAGATTTCTGAAGTAGACTAAAAGGAAAGAAATTTGATCCATGCTCTTCAGGTTGACCTTTAATTTGGTGGTCATTAGAATCAGATCACTTGTGGCCTCAGTCTAGCATAGTCTTTCATCCTAATAAGAGCATAGTAGCAAGTCCTAATCAGAGTAGTAATTGTTGCAAGTAGTTGCATTCCTGATGGCAGATTATTTTAGGAGTAATGGTAATGAGATAATACCGGACCTGTGAAGGAAAAAAAATTTACTCAACAGTTGAAAAAAAAAAGACCAGAGCTTGTTACCAGGGCATTTTTCAGAAGATTGACAACATAATCTTTCTGGTAATTCATCAACATTGCCCGATTCTAAAGTTTCCTTCTGTTTTCCAAAAGCATGAGATTTAATATGTTGTTTTCAAAAATTCATGAAGATTTGGGGAGAAATTTTCAACAACACGTTGCTTTAATTTTAAAAACTACCACATTGATGATCTGAGGTGTACCTGCAGCTATACATCGTCTTTCTGCCACTAAACCCGAATAATTGTTCATTGCACTTTCAAATTTGTCCTTATACTCTGCTGAAAGTCGTATCTCAGATTATTGCAGGAGGAAGGCTGTTGCCTATACAAACAGTTTTACTGGATTACTTACTCCCTAGAGAACCGGTTTTCTTTGAATTTTTGTCCAGAGTCAGGCTTTTCACCACACAAGCTTGGAAGCAGAAATTAAAGTTTAATCAAGGAAAGCAAAAGCTAAAGTTCTTGATTTCAAGACTAGAAACTTACAAAAGTGGAGGAAACAAAAAAACCCGATTATAAATCGTACCTAGCAATATTACACTATGAGCCTTGAGGGATTATGTAAAATATTCTTTCTCAGGGAACAGCTTCAGCTCATACCACTTCATGCCCCTCCTTGCTGCTGCTCTTAGTATAGATTAGAACTATTTTGAAGACCTGAGGAGTTCTCACACTGCTAGAGTTCATCAAAGACTTTTGTGAGTTGTTTTCTCCCTTTACTCAGAACAGAACCTTATCCCCCTTTCTCATCTCTTCTCTGGCATTGTTAATGCGTAGGAATAGAGTTTCTGGATCTCCACAATAATGAGTGTTTTGACTCCTGTCCCCCCACCCCATCTTTCAGAAGAAGCTATAACAGGAGTTTTACCTTTAGATAATTAGCAAGTATCTGAAATGCAAGGGATCATGCACAGTGTTAATGCATATGGATGAATATCGAAGGAGAAAGAAAACCTACTTTCAGTGACTGTGGTTCTTCTGCATTCTTCTTCAGAGCTCTGTCTAAGCTTTTCCTGCAGGTTGTCCTGGTCAAAGGGAACTGCCCTCTTATCTACCGGGAAAACAGAAGGAGAATGAAGGTGTAAGAGTGTTTTTGTAAGTCAGTTTAGGAGACCTGACGTTCTCAGAGCTGAGGTCAGCAGTCTTCTCCAGAACTGACAACAAAGATGGATTAGTAGTCAGCTTGAGTGCCAAAGCCTCTTGACAGTTTGAAAGCCTATTGCCTATCTAGATTCAAAAGAAAACCATGTCTAGCCAAGAAATTCTTATGTGTGTACAGATCAAACTCTGTTTGTACCGAGAAATTAAAAGAACAGCAACTTCTGTTCAAAATCTAAATGTGAGTCTGTGGCTAAAATATGCTTGCTAAAAGATGGTGATGATGAAAGATAAAACTAGCTGCAGGAATTGGCAAGGTCATGATAGAAATCTGGAGGTAAAATATTAATTAACATGAATGGATATTTCAGGTAAGCAAAAAGGGCACAGAATGTACTGTGGTGTCAGAGCTGAGTGCAACCTTCATATTGTTTCACAGACTTAGAAAAATTAGTAGGAAACAAAACAAATAAAAGAACTCCACCCCAAAACCCATGAATGAAATAATATAAAAAGCATTTTATTTTGGCAAAAAGATATAATATAGAAAGAGTTTTATTTTGTCAAAAATGTTTCTCTCCACTGTCTGAGTGCTCGGGTTCAGAGGAGTAGCTTAGATGATGCAAGGGACATAGGCATGTGCAGGAAGAACAGCACCTTCCAGGCATATCTAAGGCAAAACAGGGTCTGACTTAAGCACCTGCAATATAAAAACACATCATAACATGAATACACATGTAGAAAACACCCAACAGAGAATTGCCTTCCCTTGCATGTTTCAGCTAAGGAGGCTTATTGAACGTTTCCAGTTCGATTTCCAAAATGTGTCCATCTAAGCCTAACTTTCAGCACAAGTTAGACTTTTAGGTGCTAGTCTGCACTAAAAATGACACTTGTATTTTTAAAAGTATCTTTTTATGTAAATGTTGTTGGCTACATTCTTGCTCCAATAGGATTTAAAGCTTTGCTAGTTCAGATTTCCATCAGTAAGTGCTTCTCACTCAGCAAGCATTACCACACAACTAAATCCATTCTTCTTTTAAAAATTCAAAGCAAGGAGAAGGTTGAGGGCAGCCCATGGCACAGATCAAAACCCTCATTAAGTTACTGACCAAGAAAAATAGGAGGCATTTAGCAATTTTTTTTTTTCATGGTAAACCACACAGAAACTTGATTGCATTTTTGAAGCAAACATTCAGGGGTTTCAAAATCTAGGCTTTTCAAAACAAAAAAGAGGTCTTGAAACAGGTTTGTTCAATCATTTGGGGACAATACGTAATATGACAAATGCTGAAAGGCAAAGCTGGGAGACCTCCAAGTTCCGGATAAGAGCTAAAAGAGCAAAACTGCTTTTGTTAAGTTTTCCATTGCAATTGCCATTCAGAGTATATAATTTTTTTTTGCCTAAGAAAATCTTCACAGTATTTTTTAAATTTATAAATAAATGTCTACAAATTTCCATTCCTACAAACTGCTCTTTTCACTGCAGTCTTACCTCCCTGTGCAAAAACTGTAACAGTCATTAAATAACTCACATACAGTGAAGCAATGAAGTCAGACCTGAGAAATATGAACAGCAGATAAGGGGGTTGTGGCTGACTATATATTCAAAATACAGGGATTGTTGTGGAAAAGAGGCAAAAATGCTTGTGGTGTGCAACATACGGGTGTTGAAAAGTAAACAAAGGTAATATACATTGCTGCTTTGTTTGATTTCCTCTTTTCTTCCACTTATACCCCACCCAAACAGAAGCACATTTTATCCCCAAGAACTTGAAAGTGTTTTAAGTGTTATGATTGGCACTGTCCGGTCGAAGTGTACACTCAGCTCATTAGCTTTTATTTACCAGAAGCACAACCATCTATATCTATTTTACTGAATTCTTTCAAATATTGGGTTCTGCAGACCCAACTGTGTAAGCTACAGAAAATTATTTCCATATTACAGTTTGGTTTACCAAAAATGTAATCTGTAACTCTGGACAAAAAATGTTATAACACTGTGCAATTTGGCAACAAAATAACGAATTACTAAAACTTGAATTTGTGGGCTGAATCAACAGAAATAAGTAAGCCCAGCAAGACAGCCTGCAAGAGAATTCGGAGTCAATGCCATTTGGATGGCAGTCTAACCAAAAGAAAGGTATTAGCCCTTCTTCTTTGAATAATTGCACCATCTGGCAATCCATCCAGTCTTTTTGTACTACCTGCCTGTGAAACTTGTCATAATGAGGTTTGAGCCCAGGCCAGAATTTTATAGAGCAAGCAAAGAATAAATATTTAATTTTACTGAATCATTTTGCAACAACTGACAACAGAAAGTAACTGAATTGCTCTCTTAATGTCTTCAAATTACATCCGAGTGTCTCTTTAAGAACATATGCTTTACTATAACACCATCTTGTTACTGGAGTTATGCAGGAAGTCAAAAAAGATGACTTAGTGGTACTGCCTGGTTTAAAGAATTTGTCAAATGCAAGTCAGAAGTGAAAGAATACCTGTGGGCTGCATTTTATCAGAAGGTAGGAATTGCTGTGCTAGCTGATATAATATGATGACACGAAAACCAGCTTTGTTTTTTCTCTCGTGTCTAGTGAGATAAGCCAGTGATTATATGCAAAACCTAAATACCCACAACTTCTAAAAATGTATACAGTTCTCTGTCATCCTAACAAAATTAGTGACAGGTGTATGACTCTGTTTTGGAACGGTATACACTCTGTCCTCAGCACTGCTGTTGAGATGTGGTTATCCATTCACTTGGAGTCAGTAAGCACCAGTCAAAAACAGCCAAGAAGAAAGTGAGGGCTTCAGAAATGTGCATTAATATCAGATACCAGGAGATCCTGGAAATCTACAGCAATATCCTCTTGAGAATGTTGGTAATCTTGACTCCATCCCTCCTTTAGTTGAAATGGCTGCTGTGCTGATACCAAAGCAAACATTGAGTGGCAAAGGGAAGGCAAGGGAAAGCCTGACCAACAGCTTGTTTCCAGCTCTAGTGAGCTGTGGTGGAAACGAGCACTTGCATTCTGGTACAGCTGGTCTGGTGCAGCCTCCAAATAGAGTGACTATACAAAGCACAGTCACAAAGCATCAGTTTTGTACTCTGCTGCTTTCCAGGAGGGTTATTAAACTCCTGAATGAAAATTAAATGAAAATAAGGAGAAGTTTTCATGCTTTAGGGAGAATCAAAATAATGAATGATATAGTATGCATTGGTGAGACCACACAAGCAGGGAGAACAGCTAGTGAAATAAAGGAGATAGGGCTGAGAGGATACGAATCTTCTGCCTAAGGAAATAAGTGTGCATATTTGTTTCGGGAAACAAGATTTCACAGAATCAGGTATCAAACTCACTCAATCCAAATATCTTATTTCTGACCTTGCATTTGCTGATTTATTGTCAGTGATAACCAGAAACAGTCCTCATCTGCATCTTCAGGGTTTTCCCCTAAGAATTCTTGGCCAGAAAGCAATGAGACTTTTCAACAAAATGTAAGCCCAAGTTTCTAAGTGCCCCACCACAGTAGAGCACTCCAGAGAACTCAGATAAATGATCTGATTTAAGGATTCTTTCAGGGTAAATTACACATCTCAAAAATAACCTTAGGCTTAGATGAGGACCACGATTAACAGCATCTCAGTGTCATTTGGCACTGCTCTGGTCATAATCCCATTGCAGCTTCAGTCATTTATAGGATGTGTGTCCCTGTGATCACATAGTAAGCTACAAAACACTTTCTTACCTATCACACAAGCATCAAGGCTGGAAGAGGCTTTCAAATCTAGTCCAACCATCAACCCAGAACCACCATGATCACCCCTAAACCATATCCCCAAAAGCCGCAACCAGGCACCTCTGGAATACTTACGGAGACAACGACTCCACCACCTCCCTGGACAACTTATTCCAATGCCTAAACACCCCTTAAGTGATTTTTCTTTTTTTCAAATATCTAATCCAAACCTCTCCTGAAAAATGTGGGGTTTTTTATTTTTGAAGGTTCAAATAGGTTTACTTGAACCTTGTGTTTTTTCTGCCTTGTCGTTTTTTCTGCCAAAACTAATGTCAGTTCACTTCAGATGGCAATGAAGGATGGTTAAAAACTTGTAACAATGGAAATGATGCCAGAAGAATGTGCTTGTGAAGGAGGAGTGGCTACCCAGCAGCACAGGCAATTCATACAAAGCTGTCAGGTGTTGTTCCAGTGAGACAGAAACTCTCATTACTGATACTTCCTTTCCAGCTCAGAGAAGTCTGCCTTAGCTGGATTACATAAAAAAACCCAAGAGGAAAGTGAAGCAGGCTAGGTGGCTTGCCAAATGCTGAGAAGAACATGTGCATGCACATACTCTTTGTGCATGTGTGTGACAGGCACGTGAGTGCAAGCCCACGGGTGGATGTCTTTTTTTCCGCCGCATTGTTAGAGTGGAGTGAAAGGGCACTACCCACAGTCCCCTCCCAGGACTTGACCTTGTGGCAAGGGCCTTGCATTCCTCAGCTGAGAAGTGAGTCTCTTTGCTTGAGCTGAACCAGATGAAAGCAGCACTACCGGGCTCCAGCTTTGCCTCAGGCCCTTGCTTCTGAAAGAGCTAACCCTGCTGTTTCTCTTTGGGGCTTATTTCTGGTTTGAGAAGAATTGTCTAAAAGGAAAACCTTCCATTTTTCATTTATCTTTGTAGCTTAGTAAGGAGAGAACATATATTTTTCATTTGCAAGTTCATTTATTTTAAATATGGCAAGAGTTTGAATTTTATGCTTGAAAATCACAATCAAATCCCCCAAGACAAATCAATGCTTTCATATGCTGGAACATGTTTAGAGTAAGACAGCTTCTTAGAATTTCATTAGTAAGAAAGAACAGGTTTTAGACAACTGCTGGTCCAGTATTTCAGTAGCATTGGAGAGTGACATTAGGCAGTTGTATTCCTGGTGGTATCCCTGACCAGCTACTTGGGCGAGTCCTTTCAATTCATTGTGCATCTACCTTCCAAGAATGATGCCTTTCTGTTGGAAGCTATATTGCGGATGGGGCAGAGTGGGCACTTTCTCATACATATACATTTTGTACAATGCTCAGCATGCTTAGTTAAAACATATCGATGTTTTTGTTCTAAATGTTAGTGCAATTTCTCTCAAGAGGCTATCACTGAAATATTGAACATACTAATACCTTTCTTGATATGATCACCCTCTCCTGAAGAAGCCTCTCACCTGAAAGCCAGATGTCAGGTCTCATGCGTGGAGTATAAGACTCTCACGCTGTCTCCCAGGATTACTCTCCCAACCAGACCTACATGTTACCGTTGTGCTGTGCAGTTCTGAAGCATCTCTTCAGTGTTCTCACTCCCATCTGCTCGACACTGTTGGCAACCTGTTAACTAGATGCATTTAGTGTTTTAGGTCATGATAGGAGGAAGCCAAGGGACAGTAATGCATCAAGGAGATGGGCAACCCTTCAGTTGCACATTCCCCTATTAGTTGTTTCGTTACTTTCGTTACGTGATCTAATGATGCTCTGATGCAATCTGTATGTTTTGCAATGCAGAGCTGCCAGCAGAAAATGTATGAACAGACAATTGTAAGAGAGAATAACAGAGCTCTCCACATACAGAAAAGTGTACCACCGTGTTGGGTTTTTCTCTACATACTTTTTCTTATAAAAGACCTGATTATAAACACTTTTAAAACCACCCAAACTCCTCAATTTTGATTCCAATCGTAGGATCATAGAACAGTTTGTGCTGGAAGAAACGTTAAAGATCATTTAGTTTTGACTCCCCAGCCACTGACTGGGTTAGTTTTCACTAGACCAGGCTGCTCAAAGCCCCATTCAACCTGGCCTTGAACACTTGCAGGGATGGGGCATCCACAGCTTCTCTGGGCAACCTATTCCAGTGCCTCACCCACTCAAAATAAAGAATTTCTGCCTAATATCTAACATATACCTACTCTCCTTCAGTACTACATTCCCCTTTGTCCTCTCACTACATGACAGAGGGACAGTAAAAAGTCCTTCTCCAGCTCTCTTGTAAGCCCCCTTCAGGTATAGGAAGGTGGCAATTAGGTGTCTATATTTTTCACCTGTATGAACACAAGCAAAGCTTTTTCATTTAACCTGTATTTTATTCATCACAATCTCAGTTCGTTCTGAAGTTAATCCTCTGTTTTTGAGACCAGATGGATTTTTTTTTAAACATTGGAAGAAACCAAGGCTGAGTCAAATGGTTTCAGTGGCTTTTTGTTCTTTTCTAGTGTTGTCTGGAAGCAATTTTCTCAAGCTTTGTAATTTATTTGTCATCTTCCTCAAAATCCCCACGCAAGAAAGAATGAGAGCCTTTCTTTGGAATTAAAAACAAACAGAAGAAACCTTGACATTAGATTTTTATACATATCTTTCATATCCTGAGTGTAATAAATAGATGTTTTTAGTACCGATGGCGGGGATCTTGAGGAAAATAAGTTATGACTGAAATCTTGTATTCTGTGATAGTTTGGGTCTCCAGGGATTCAGTCACACATTACCTACTAAAATGCAAGCAGGCACATACTTTAATGTTGTAAAACCTGACATATAAAAGCAGAGTATGTATCCCAATTTTTAACCTGATATTTTAATGTTGCTCCTATACTCTCATACCAACAAAGCAGCTCTACAATAAAAATAAAATACAACAACACTTTCATTTTTTACAAATGCCATTTTCTTATGTTTTGCTTTTTTGCTTTTTATGTCTGGGTAAAGCGGTTAATGTTCTCATGAACACAAAAGAAAATTAAATTTTGGTACCATAGGACCAGAAAAGAAAAAAACTAAATTCAAAGCTGAAAGTTTCTGAAAGAAAAAAACCCTTATCTTTAATTGTTCTTTCTTTTTTCACTTACTCTTTTTTTTCTATTTTCTTGATCCAGCTCAAATGCTTCCAGTGGGCACACCTGTGGCAGGATGATAGAGGGTATAAAACTGAAGTCTGTAGGTTCCAATTCATTCTTGCAAAATAATCCATATCTTCAACTGCGTCTGGAAACTCATATGGACATTTGTGAGAATTCAGTTTGGCCTGTATGCTGCCAAAATGCAGTGGTTAAGTACATAACCGTAACATACATTCTGTACCAGCTATGGGTTCTGGATTGATTTAAATTCAAAGGCTCATAATATGTGCAAACAATCTACCTCAAAATGGAAAAAGCCCTGTCTATGTTCAAAGTAGAACAAAGCCATTTGCAAGCCAAAGATGGGAATAGCTTTCCTGAGCAATACTGTAATGTGACCATTTTACAGCACTAGAGTATTTGTTGAACATAAATTCTGAAAAACAGAAAAAATGAATAAGAATAGGTAGAGTCACTACATATACACAATTGCTTCCTACAGCTCACCAAGGTTAGCTCAGGCTGACTGGACTGAATGCCAGTCAATTAGCTAATATCCATGCACAAGGATGGATACAATCACTCTCAAACACTACATACAAATATTGGAATTGAACTAATTTCTTGTTACTTTATATTCAATTCCAAACAAATTCTAAATAAAACAATTCCAAGTTATATGAATGGAGCCACTAATGTGTTGTTCTAAAATATTCTCCACACATTATAGTAATCATAGTCTTCAGACAGTTCATTGCATCATAATATCTTTCTCATGGAAAGCATAAAAAAGCAACAAGCTGCATCTGGTAATAAAAAAGAAGAGGAAAGAAGAAACCCAAATCTAGGTCAGCTAATTGGAAACTATTTGCTTGTATTATTTGTGACTGTGAAGAAAGAACAAGAAAGCTGGACACATTTGAGAAGTGGGCTTATGAGAACTTCTAAGTGTTCTCCAAGTACAAAGTGATGCACCCGAGTTAGGGCAAACCCAGACATAAGCATGGACTGGGAGAAGAATTTGAGACCAGTCCTGCAGAGAAAAACTTGGGTCTCCTGAAGGACAATAAGCTGGACTTGAACCAGCAATGTGATCTTGCAATCCAGAAGGACAACCACATCCTGGGATGCATCCAAACTAGTGTGGTCAGCAGGGTGAGGAAAGGGATTCTGCCCCTCTGCTCCACTCTGATGAGACCACAACCTGGAGTGCTGTGTCCAGCTCTGGGGCACTCAGCACAAGAAAGATGAGGACCTGTTGGAACAGGTCCAGAGGAGGCCACAGAGATAATCAGAGCACCTCTCCTGTGGAGACAGACTGAGAGAGTTCAGGTTGTTCAGTTTGGAGAAAGGAAGGGCCTGGGGTAAGCTTTCTGTACCTAAAGGGGGCCTACAAGAGACCTGATGAGGGACTTTTTACAAGGGGATAGGACCATGGGGTAAATTAAAATAAGACGAGAGACTTAGGTTAAATACTATGAAGAAATTCTTCACTGTAATGGTGGTGATGCACTGGAACAGATTGCCCAGAGAACTTGTGAATGTCCTATTCCTTGAAGTGCTCAAGGCCAGGATGGATGCGGCTTTGATCAACCCGGTCTAGTGGAAGGTGACCCTGCCCGTGGCAGGGGCGTTGAAATTAGATGATCTTTAAGGTCCCTTTAAACCCAAACCATTAGTTTCCATGAAACTAAGGAAAATTCTATTGAATACACACTCCCAAGATGTATCCAGAGATGTATTTTCTAGAAAATATCAAGTAGTCCATGAAAGCATTCACCTAGAAAGTTGTATGCAGTTCTTCTCACTTTTTTCCCCCTTAAACCATGTGCATTCCCGAATTTTCCTCCATTACTCAAAGTATATTCTTGTCTCTCACTAAAAAGTAATTTTTATAACTGAAATTTAGGTGGAATTATAATGTTAATTTTACATATCTGACAGCATAAAAGCGTATCAATCTCTTGCTGTTGCATGTCATGTAGTCCTTTTCATGAAGGAATCAAAAAGTGGTTACAATGCCTACCTACACTACTCCTACTGGGATCTTCTTTTAGAGCCTTGTACCTCTGGTGGTTAGAAAGTCTATTCTAATCTCCCGCCTAAGTGTTTTATGACAAGTTTAAAAGGTATTCTCTTTCTGGCAAAATGCACAACCCCAATGCATTTATAGAGAACAAGTGTTGTATCTTCTCAGTCCCCACTTTGCTAGGGTATACAGGCCAAGCCTTTTTTCCCTCATTTTGTCTAACAGTTTCTCCATCTCCTCAATTGCCACTGCAGGCCTCCTTTACATCTGTATTTTATTTGAACAAATGCACCTAAAAAATAAGTGAGTAGAACTGCATACAATTTTCTAGATGAAGGTTTCCACAGGCTATCTTTTCCAGAAGATGCCTCTCTGGATGTATCTTGGGATGATGTTTGTCTTTTCTTCATAGCCACAGCCAGTACAGGACCTGCAGGTCCAATCAACTAACCTATGCCAATTTTTTTTCTCTATTTTCTCATAAGCAGATACTGCATATCCATATGACAGAGGTTACCTTCATTATTAACAAGATTAGTACTTTCTACTACTAAATTTCATTCAATTTAAAATTAATCTAATTCTTTCTCAATGGTTCCTCAAGAAGAACTTAATAAGAATTTAATAAGAAAGACTTAAGTTTGTGGATAAATAGAAGAAGGGATGCTCGGTGACTCGACATCAAAGATAGTATTAAAACATGATTCAGGGTTTGAAACTTGCTGGATATTGCAGAAAGGCTTTTAGTCATAACAATGAACAGGAAATACCTAGCAAACCACATTGGATGAGGAGTTTACATCAATATTTTGCACTGGTGACTGGTATTATTTTCTGTAAGTGAAGGTATTCTAATTCAGAAATGAAAATAATGTCTGCTTACAACTCCTGGCTCATTGGTGCTTATACATGATTACAAAATAATGGTGTTAAATGCGGCTTGATATCAAATCTCACATCATTTTTCTGGAAGTTCTATGTTACTTTGTCAGGTTTTTTTTGTATTGTATAGATGAAGGGACAGCAGAACCCAGGGGTTACATGTGGAAGCCTCTACTCACCACAAAACATTTAATTTTGTGGTACCCCATACAATATCTCTCAGTGTTTACCATGCCAGGCGTGAAAGCCTAACATTTTTATTATTTTAAGTAGAAGCCACTGTGCATATTTGAATTTCAGACGAATGAGGATAATGTTGAACACATAGGATGTTTCTTGTTTCTAACTTGTAATTTTAGTAAGCATAAACAAATCTCTGTAATTTGTGAGAAGGTCACCTTTTTCTGTGCCACTGACAGGAGATGTCTCCAGATTGCTCATTCTGTGTGACCAGCAAATCAATCTTCTGCAATATTGCTATTTGAGACCTTTAGAAAGTATTTCCTGTCCCTATCACAGATTCTTAATTCTCAGTTAGAATTCTTACTTATTCTTTGTTTTGATTGTTTTTGATATTTTGGGGTTTTTTGTAGAGAATGGGGATTTTCATGAAAGTATTTAATGAAATTCCAGGAAATACTAAGAACTCCTCCTAAAATTTGTTGCATTTTCCTTTGAAAACCCTTGGGCCCAGAAAAAAAAAAAAAAGTAGTAGTGAGATGAAATATTGTATCCATATAATGTTTTTTATTTGTACATAAATATGCATTTTGTTTCTTTGTTACTTTTAAGGCACATGCCTGATTCTTGAAGATAAATCATAAAATACTTACCTATCTGTATAAAAATTTCTTTTTCTACATGTAGGAAATTTTTTACAATTTTTTTTTTTAAATTTTACAAAACTAAATTTTTGTTCATATAAAGTTCAGCATTTCCACCACTTTCTCCTATACAACCAAAATTTTTGAGGGGCATGAATGCAAGTCAGTAAAATTTTCGTGTAAATAAGATGTTTTAACCTGATAAAAATCTATATTTTATCCTTGAGCTACTGAGTCTACTGCAGTTTGTTATTTACCTGTATCTTTAGTTCAAATGATTCCTTTATGGAGAGCCGTTGTATCTGTGGGCCCTGCATTTTAACCATTTAACTTCTAGAACCTGTTGTTTTAGTTTCCTTGATAAACCATTTTTTCGTATGCGATGTTGGCTCATATCCCAGTGCCAAGTTTAAAATTAATGATTCTGGGTTGTTTAGGCTGATAATATATTCATCTTCCGCTTCAGTGTTGGTCATTGAACACTTGAAAATGTGTGAATCTAACGAGGAGAGAAAGCAAGCAGCAATGAATAAGGAAGCAATAAAGCTTGCAATAATAGCATGACTGTTTTGAAAAAGAAACACACCCATTTTGCTTTCAGAGCAGAAATCACTTATGAGCAATCATAAGTAATTTTGTTGTGTAATTTGTTTATTCAGAAAATGTCTTCTTGTACACAAGCTGTCAGGAACTACACAGAGGCTTCAGCCAAAGGGCTACCACTCTTTAAACAAGAAGCAATTGTGCTTGGTTTCATTCTCTGACACTCTTCCTGATCGACTCCAGATCTGACCTGCTCCAGACCCTGAGTTTTAAACTTGACAAACACGTTAGCCTCAGGGTCTTCACGGGAGAAAAGAATTTTCTTTTTTAAGTAAATTTCTTTTGTTAAATTTCTCTGTCATATGAAATTATTTCCTGAATTCAATCATGAGAGAAAAGAAAAATCTTCTATCAAGACAGAGTTCTTTCTGATATGAGCATTCATATATTTATTCAAATATATATCCTAGCAAAGTTGAATATGCTGTAAGGTTTAAACATTATAATGTAAATATTATGTGCAAATATAGTAGACAAAAATCAAGAGGCAATGGCTTAAGTATGTAACTGTCTTTTCATATGTAAAACGTTGTTTTTATCTGAAAATACTTAAATTTGAGTCATTTTTCTGTGTTACAAAGTTCTTGTAAGGAGAAAATTCAATAAACCACCTCTATTTTATCACATTCCACAACAAAAAATAATGAAGTGTTAAAATAACACAGCTGTCTGAAATCAGATCATGGTAGGAGGTCTTAAGCTTATAGGAGCTTTCTAGCCTGTAAGACACTGTGCCAGAAATTCTAGATCTGGTTCTGCTGTGATCTGAAATTTAATTTTGTGACTGTGGCAAAAGCACTTCTCACTCATTCAGCCACCCTTCTCACTCCAAGCTTCTTCAGTAAACAAGGCAACAGTCATGTAACAGTGTTATCAAAATGTTCTCGTTTTGCTAGTGGCCTTTCCCATAGTGATTTAAAGACTACATTAATAATGAGCCATTTCCAGGAGCCTCCATTGAAGTATATTGCCCTTGGGATTTTATTTTTTTTTAAGTGTCAGAAATCTTTTATGATTGAACCTTGCTAAAATTCACACCAAGGTATAAATCAAAGTCTTTCCTCTGGATTATTTCCAAGAATGATTATATCTCAGAACACTACAGATCATACTGTAGTGTACTGACAATGAAGTTAAGTCTTCACGACAAATACAATGAACTGTGTCAACAAAGAATGAAAGTACAGAAATGATCAACAAGGAGAGAAAAAATAAAATTAGTTTGAATAGTCAGTTTCCACAGAACTCACATGGCCTCCCTTTGGAAAACTATTCAGATTTTTAAAGGATGTTTTAAAAAGCCAATCTCCCCAACACACTGGAATTGTACTGCTTTATTAGAATTTAACGTGCCTTTCCAGAATTTTTTATCCCTGTATTTCAAATGTCAAGACAACTGTTGATAGTTTGATTTTTTCATATTAAAGGTGGGAGAACAGAGACACAGAACAATTAAACCTTCTCCCCATGTTTACAAAAGTCAGTGCTGAAGGTGGAGAAACAGTCTGTTCTGTGGTGATAGAGGTGCCGAAGGCGGAGATAAAAGTTCTGTGCTCCAGGACTATGCCTTGCTACCAAAAGCTGGATGGTCATCGGGTTTTTTCAACACTAGAAGATCTAGATAGACAAAGTTAGTACTGTAACATTAGCTCTAAAACGAATGGGGGAAAAATTGCTTGTCTAACACAGGCACACCTTTTGACCATCTTCAAGGAATGAAAACCATGAATACCAACACTGACCAGGAATTTTTCTTTCAGATATTTTTATTAAAATTTTAAAATGACAGATAGTGTGCAAGGAGTAAAAAAAATTTTAAAAAACGGGGACAAAAACTGAAATCTTGGTAAGGACAGGAAAAAGTAATTACTGCAAGATTAACAATGTAACAAGGCAGAAAGAAAAATGGTCACTGAATTTCTCCTAAGTTCTATGAACATTGCATCCACTCCCCTTCTCAGGCAAGACTATATAGGGCACAAACCCTTCTCACCATCTGGGATTGTAAGAACCCTCATTAAAACTGCATCAAAAGACACATCTTTTATTGCCATGGAAGAGCAACATGAATAAAGAAAATGTAATATAATGGGTATCAACTAGGATTAGGGTTAGGTTTATGGTTAAGTCTAGAGTTAGGTTTATGGTTAAGTCTAGAGTTAGGTTTATGGTTAGGGTCAGGGTTAGAGCTATGGTTAGGGCTAGGTGTTAGGGGTTAGGTGTTAGGGGTTAGGGTTAGGGTAAGTGTTAGGATTTAGGCTTCATGTTAAGTTTAGGTTTAGGTTTAGCGGTTATAGTTAGGGTTAGTTTTAGGGTCAGTTGGCCGGATTGGGTATTTAGATTTAGGGTTAGGGTTAGTGTTAGTTAGTTAGTTAGTTAGTTAATTAGTTAGTGTTGGTTCATTAAGCTGATAGAGTTCAAAGCCAACACTCTTACAGAATTTTCAGAGCAAAATCTTTTATTGCACAGTTCTTCGGTTCTCGTGATCCTTTTGATTCAGCATCTTTCAAACGAATGATACAAGTGTTATTCAGTTTCTTTGTTTTCTGACTCATTAGTGTGGATTGGTGCAGTGAATTATATATCAGTTTCATGAAGGCTTTTGCCCTGTTCAATATGGTTGGCTCGCATTATACTACATCTTCTTTATTCTACTGAATATTACAAATTTGGTAAATTTATTCAGTGTATTATGTCAACTCTATTATATGTTTAATCTCTTTCTTTGTGAGCTATATTTTTCTTGGAACATGTCATATAAAGGCTCAGTATTTTCCCACTTACTGCTTGTATAACTTGCAATGTGTTACACGTCCCTAGCAAGTTAATCTGTAGCTTTCCACTTTCTTTTTCTGCTGTGAATGCATTTTATCATCTTTCCATCCAAAAAGGAACTAAATAGGATTTTGATGAACAAGTCATTGTGCATTTTTTGAACAGCTGTGAAGTCTGAATTAAAAGTTCCTAATTTCTTTTTTAAAGAAGCAATTTATTAATGTCACTCTAGTGCCAAGACTGCTTTCTTTTAATGTTATAATAATCAAACAAAAGTAGAGGACTGAGACGGTGAGACAAGAGTACTTGTAAATGTGAAAAATTCAGGAGCCCAAAGGGTTACTGACACTCTGAGGTCAGGAACTGTTCCATCGAGAAGTGCTCAAGAGTGCTCAAGAATTCCAAGTCTGAAACACCTCTTAAATTTATCTATCATACCAAATAAACTCCTTGCAATAATCTCAAAGACGTTAGTTTAATATTTACCGTTTTTGTCTGGAAATACCCGTGCTTCCTGAATTTGACTAGAAGATGCCTTCAAGGTGGAAGATTAGCAGATTAACCAGTAATCTTGATTTTCCTCAGGCTGCTCAGATTACAAGACTGCTGCCTAAACAGGGAAGGTGTTCTTTCCAGACAGCAGCATCTGACAGCAACTAGGTAAGCCAAGATCTTGTATGTGAAATCACGCAGAGATTACTATTGCTGATAAATAGGTCCACGGTAATTGCCTGGAGAGAGTTACCTTGTTGACTTAAGCACAGTGTCCATATTAAATGCACTGGGCATTTTCTATTTTTTCATATATGGACTGACAAAGAACCAAATAATTGTCAAAATGGAGCAGATCAAGTTGCTTATAAATTTAGCCAGAATTAATGACCTTAATGATCTTATTCAAATTTATTTTCTTTTCCTCATTGCTTCATACTTGCCCTTTTTTTGCATTTGAAAAAAAAAGAAAAAAAGTTTAGCTGTTTCATTCAGTATGATGGAAGAAATGTAAACTTCTCTTACTGAACGCTTCTGAATATTTCACTGATGAATTCTAGTGCCTCCAAACTTCAGAGCACGAGCATAAAACTTGGCAGAAGTGAAATAAATTAACCTGCTAGGGCACCTTATGTCATCACAGCTATACCACTTTGGGTATCGATGCTAGCTCAGAGCCACTGCTGATACCCACTCTTCCCTGCAATGTGTGCCCATGAGAGGCAATCTGCATTTCATAAGGGGACACCATAATGCATTAAAAAAAATCAGAAAAGGCTTTATATGTACCATTTTTAATCAGAGATACTGCAGCACTTGCTGGTTAAATGGTTGTGCAGTCTGAAAGCATGTACAGCCCTGGCTCATGCTGCTCACGAGGTTTTGATATTGTTGGCTTGTGTAAAAGAGTGCCCTTGAGGAAGTACAGCATGTCCCACACAGCTGTAGTCCAATCTGATGGGATAAACTAGGGAATGCATACTGCCAAAGCACTTTATGAAAGTCAGTGCCTCTTGTATCTGGGTTTCTAAGAAAAGGAAAGTGCAAATGTATTTTCGGTTTTATTAAGGTTAGCAATTAATAATGACACCCACAAACTGATGGTGATGGCCAGAGTCCAGTGCAGCAAGACCTCCCACTGGCAGAGCACCTAGGGGACGGAATTCAGGGTCACATCCTCTGGGCTTGTAGAGTTTCTGTCATGCGCTGAGCAGGGCTTACAAAGGCAAAGCTTCCCTTGCTGTACAGCTCACGATAAATGCAAATCGCATCCTCCAAAAAAGCCCTTGGACCCTCATAAAAACCCCCAAACCTCAGTTCATTATTTTGCTGAATTCACAGTGGATAGAACTACAAGACATACCCGTACCAGCCCCTGTAATCGGCACTGGTGAGGACACATCTTAAGTCCTGTGTCCAGTTCTGGGCCCTTCAGGACAGACGCTGAAGTGCTGGAGCAAGTCCAAGAGAAGGCCAATAGAGCTGGTGAAGGGTCTGGAGCACAAATTCTGTGAGGAGCAGCTGAGGGAGCTGGGGCTGTTTAGCCTGGAGAAAAGGAGGCTCGGGGTTTACCTTATGACTCTCTACAACTGCTTGAAAGGAGGGTGTAGCCAGGTGGGGGTCAGCCTCTTCTCTCCTGTAACAAGTGACAGGACAAGACAAATAGCCTCAAGGTGTGCCAGGGGAGGTTGAGGTTGGACATTAGGAAAAGTTTCTTCACTGAAAGGGTGGTCACACAGTGGAATAGGCTGCCCAGGGAAATGGTGGGATCACGAGCTCTGGAAGTATTCAAAAAAGTGTATGGCTGTCGGACCTTGGGGCGTGGCGTAGTGGTGAACATGGCAACACTGAGTTAAAGGTGGAACTTGATGATCTTAGAGGTGTTTTCCAACCTTAATGATTCTATGGTTCTATGAAAGCTGCCTGCCTAAACCAAAGGCTCTTCTTGTAATGTCCCTGGAGAGCCTATTTGGGATTAACTTCCTCTAGAGGAAATCTACCACCTGTCCTGGCTCCTGTAGGGACTAAAAGAGCCACATCTGCTAGCATGAACAAGCAGCACCTTTTTGAAAGGCTTTGTGATTTCCTAAAAAGACCTCTCACATCATGAGAGGGATTTATAATTTCTGTCTGATGAATAATCAGCATCTATTACCATCTCTAGCTTCCAAATATTTAGTTTTTATAGAAATTTAGAAATTTTAATGTGGGGCCAGGGTTGTGGTAGGGCAATGCAGAATCTAAGGCCATCTTACTTTTTCAGGGAGGAGGAATGAATCAGCATGGTTCATTCAACAGCTGCATTTATACTTCTCTTCTGAAGGCCACTTTCTAAAGTCACCCAGAAATAGAACTTGAAGTAGAGATGTCATTATTTCACCTTATTCCACCTCAGTTTATGGAGTGTACAGTTTAGGTACTGCTGTTCTACAATGAACTGCAAAGTTCTCATTGAGAGTATTACAGCAAAGCTGACCCATCCAATCTTATGAGAAGCCTGGAAGCTTCACTTCATATCTACCATCTTTGTGCAGGTTGCTCAACTCTGCACTATTTAAATCTTAATGGCCACTCCTCTCCTGCAGTTGATCCCATTTCAGGGAAATCCGTAAGAACCAAAACATACACGCAATTTTGCTCCCAGTGGAGTATAGGGGCCAGGGCAGATCTTGCCCCACAAGTGTGACACAGTGCAGAAGTTAATGTTGCAATTTGTAGTGAATGGGGTTTGCAATCACTGCTCTAACACAGCCTCATTAAGCACTGGAAAAATAAAATTCCTCACCTCATCCACAGATAGAGGGAATTTTACAGACTTGCAAATTCGTGAGATCTGAGAAAGAATACTCTAAAGGGCTCAAAAGAAATAACTTGTGGAATAACAGACCAGGTAAATCTGCTCACTTCAGGTTAGGACCTGCTTTTCTAATTTTTCACCATTGTAGAAGCGTCTGGAAGAAGTGCAGCTAGGGCTGGAAGAGTACAAAATCTAAATTCCAACTATCAGGGATGTTTTCACACAGAACACAGAGTATAGTGGCTTTTTTTTTTTAATGAGGGACAAAACATTGAATCGAACAATCCAGCACGGAAGATTGAATACTACAAAAAAGTCTGTAATAATTCACTGACACTAGTTCTGCAATAATTCCCATTACAAGCTAAATTTATATTTGTGTCCCTTGTTTTTGATGCTATCCATGAATATCAAAGTGAGGATGAAGTGGCAGCTTATTTGACCTGAAACCTCCAAGGAAATACTTTTAGCATACTTTATAGCTCTATTCAAACTAATGGCATTTTTATGAAACAAGTATTTTTGCCCAGATCATACTGCACACATACTGCACACACAAACTTCTCACAAGGTTTATCCAAGCAATCAGTCCTCAGAACAAATAGCAACTTTGAATGAGAACATTTCAAGTGATGTCATATACTGTCTAGCAGCTGCTGTACTAGTAATACCACAAAATAAATACCAACATCTTTTATAGTGATCTTCTTTCATGGATTTGAATGTGTTTTGCAATGAAAGACAAGCACCGGCTGCCACATTTGCCCCCTGCTCATGTGCACATGTACTTTGCTGATGGCTTATCTTGTCATTGCAGGAGACAAAGCAAACAGCAGGTGGAGGGAGCCAGTGCTGAAGCAACCAAGCTCTAGAATTCTGCTTAGCAATTTCAGGCATCAATATGAACTGAATGCTTGAACGACCCTCATGCAGCTTGACTGCTGGAGCACTGACTGGGAAAGGCATGTGAACTGTAAAGCTTGTCTGGTTTTCTCAGCTATCCAAGGAAACTACGTGTCTCTCTGTATTAGCCTGGGCTCTCACATATCCCTGCACCTTCACGGCCTCTGCAGTGCTGGTAGCATGACATCTTTGAGACTAATAATAAAGAACTTTACCTTTGCCTCTTGAGTTCTGCTAATATAAAAATCTGGTGGGATGGGTCAGTAATTTCAAAGTAAATTGGTCAGAGCTGAAGGTAGCAAAAGCAGCAAGTATTACAGTTTAGTTTGACTATCAGAGCTTCCTCTGAGACAGTTTTAGGGCAACTGTGTTGTTCTTATTAAATCTTAGTTTTCATCTGATTTCAATATTAATTTTCATAGTAAGTCAGGGTGTCTTTTTTAAACAAACTCACCACTTTGTTACTCTTTTATTCACCTAAAAGATATTTCTTCCTCTTGAAAAGTCATTCACATCTACTTCTGGTACAGCAGGCAACCACCACGTAGGAGCTGTTCCTCCTATTCAACCATAATATCTATTGTGGAGTGTGTTCCTGGATTTGTTTCCTTAGACAGACCAGGGCTGTTCTCTGATTTATACTGCCTCTTTATTGAAGAAGGCCTCTTAATCTTCCCTTTCATCTTTCACTGCAGGCAGCTCTCCATTTTCCATTCCCTTTCCCATCACTGTGGTTTATCTTTCCTGAAGGTTATAGCATTCTCCAGAGATTTAGTCAGAGAGTGGTAATGAAGACTAGTCTCATGAAATTAGGTCAGATATCTGTAACTTTTAGGATTAGCATAACAGATGCCATCAAGTAAGTTCATGCATAGGTACATGGCAGCTGATGATCTGCAAACCAGTATTGGGTTTCCTGATATTAATATTCTCTTCTTGTTCCCTAGTGCTCAAGGAATGCTGGTCCATGTATAGTCCTTCTCTGAACCCTTGTGTCCTTGAGCAACTTGATAACGAGGGAGATGGATAAGCAGCACGTCCCCAGCAACTTCCTCAAGTTTCTGGAGGATGAGGGCTGGCAACCGCCTGTGAGGGAACAGACTCATTCTGAAACTGCCCTGAATTCACAGAGCTGATCACAGGACATGATCACCAGCATGACACATTCAAAGTAGAACTTGCCCAAAGATTATGTGGTGAGTTCCTTTATGGAAGAAATATTGCTTAAAAAGAGGTCAAAAATGTGATGCATAAAGCCAGCTCATGGGTAGGACACATCTAGCTCATGGACTTGTCAGACTTTTCCTGTATCTACCTTTCCAAACAGGGGATATGAAGACATGGCTACTGTCAGACTCAATTTAGGGAACAATACACTCTGAACAGTCTTCCTGCTCATCTAACGCCTTTCACAGCCTTTTAGAAGAAGTCTTTTCTTACTTCTCCCAAATGTCCCTATCAATGTAGTTATGTTCCCATAGCACTGTCATTAAACCTGCTGTTGTCCCAGGTCAACATCTCCTAACAGCTAATCTAATTCCAGTTGCTCTGAGTAAATAATTTTGCTACTGTGTCTGTCTCTTGGCTCATTCCCTACCTCACTAAGAAAGTTAAGAGCCGAACAAATGGAAGCCCTGTGGCTTTTATACTGATGGATGAAACTTTGTTCTCATTCCTAAATAAATCTTACTTCCAATTTGTGACCATGAACTGGAACTGCATACTATAAAGAACGGCTCCTCAGGTGTCCAGGCTGTGGATGAATTTGCCAGGTAAGAATAACTGAAACATGGATAGACCCGGGAAAGTGCACTTGAGGTGTATGCAGCACATACACAAGAGAGGTAACTTAAACAGTTGTGTCATAAACATTTTTCTGTGTTAAAGTCCTGATATATACACAACTTAGTGTGTTCGGGGGCAGAGGAGCTGAAGGTAAGGAGTAAGATAAAGGAAGATGAATCTTTGAGATTTTGACTTGGATTCCAGCTACATTGTTTTTCTGATAATAAAGCTTTTTAAGCTTAAGAGGTTATCTGATGTTATTATCCCAGGTTGCTTGTTCCTTCACCATCCTTGGAGGTGTTTAAGAGGGGTCTGGATCTGGCACTGGGTGATGTGGTTTAGTGGTTTAGGCATTACAGTGGCAGCACTGGGTTGGCAGCTGAATGTGATGATCTTACAGGTCTCTTTCAACCTTGACGATTCTGTGATTCCTTAGCATAGCAATCTATAACTACTGATACACGAATTGTTTTGATGTCAATTCATAAACTTCATCATGGAAATGATAAAAAAACCCCTTCACCCACTTGTTGCCTCTGCCACTCTTAGCCATGTAGATCTTGCCTTGCCATTTACCTTTGGAGTTGATGACAGATTCTACCCTATTTCTGCTTCTACTAAACTATTTTGGCACTATTCCCATCAGTACTCTCTTTGCTAACAAGAAAGGAAGAAAGAAACTTTCCTTCTATATGTATAGGCTCAGTAACAATTCAGTGCTGCACATATGATTCAGATGAAACTGGCAAAATCAAAATGAAAAGCACTGTATTAGTAATGCACATCCAGCCATTGGTGAGATCTGCCAGCAACATAAATGAAAAGTACAAAGGAAAGAGGTTTTGTTAAATTAAGTAGTCCTTAAACTACATGAACTATATATTCAGTTTGGCTAACCACAGGGAGACAAGAGCCTATTCTGAGAAAAGGCAGGAAAGATGCTCAGCATGTACTCAGCAAATAAATGTTTTCCTAGAATATATAAACTGAGAGATTTGCTTATCCTTTTGTATATAAAAAGAATTCCTACTGATACCACGTATGTTTACATCAAGCACAGACTAGTTTTTTGCATTGGCCATATCAAGCCTTCCTTGTTTTTAGTGACACACACTATAAAAGACTTCTGAAAGTAACAGGAATCTCTAATTGTTTTTTTAGTTCTTTAGATGATACGCTCGTTATAATTTGTGAAAAAAAATTTCGGCTGAAGAAAATCAGACTGCCCTTTCTTCCTTCCTCTCCTTCCTCCAGATGAAAAATCAAATACTGAATTACGCAGATGAAGGCTTTAGCCAACAGTTTCAACATCACAAAAACAAGAGTCATCACAGTTAGCATGGCTGTGAGGTATTCTATCCAAAATATCAAGGGTGGAACAAATAATCAGCATTTTCCCCTTAGAAAGAACTCTTCTGTTGTCAGATTTTGAATCCTCGAAACAATGGATAGCCCCATGACTTCAAAAGGATTACATGAAAAACAGCGTATTAGTTAAAAAAAGGACAACAGATTCTGACTAAACAGACCATAAGTATGTCATTATGAAGCATTTTGATCTCTTGCTGCCCTTGACGCATTTGTGCTGGGAGTAGACCTCTTTAGTGCTCTGGAGATCAAACCAGCATATTTCCTGAATGCTATACTAATACAAACATTATTTTAGGAAAAATAAATAACTGAAAGAAAACAAATTCTATGAAATCTTGGTACTGTTGATATAACTGGAAAAAATATCCAGTGGTTTGAAACAGTCTTCCATTCTCTTACTATATATTAAGACTAGCATTTGCCTCACCCTAAATTCACTCTCCTCCTTCTATTGTGCAAACCTGTACACTATTATCCTAGTTTGGAGGGAGCTGCCCACTATTAATACAGTTCTTAGTTGCTTTGAAGGTGAATTATCTGAGACTGTTTGAGATGTAGCATCCTTTTTTTCCAAGTCCGGTTTTTTGCAAGAGCCTTTTTTGAGTCTCTTTTGATGTAATTGTCTGCATTTCAGCAGTGAGCAATGCAAAACTGAAGAAGGGCAGAAACTCAGGTGGCATTAATGCTTTCTTTGGGCAGTTTTACAGTACACAATACTTTAGAGGTCACATCCAGTACTTCAAACACCTATTTCAACCCCCAACATAGAATCACACTCCAGGAACACTCTCTCTTATTTTATTATTAGGACGATATTCCCTTCAAATTTTGTAGTCACATTACCACCCTCCTTCCCACCTGGACCTCAGGTTCCTGAACCAATATAGCAAGAGAAGAACTTCCTTCTGTCTCTTACACAGAAATGCTGATACCGGGTCCTTTTTCTCACTCCACATGGAGCTGTGGCTTTCCAGGCACGCTGGCAGCACAGCTGTCACTCCTTAGTCTTGCAGGGGGATGCATATCTGCACCCTCAGCCATCTAGTCATGTCTGCATCCCCCATGCCTTCTCTCTCTGCTTGAAAGGTGACACACAAACTTACCGAAAAAAAGATCCCACAAACTAAGACCTTGTAGGAGAAAAAGAAGCAGCCAAGAAATGCAAGTTGAGCAGTCTTGGGAGAGCACAACCATTTCCAAGTTAGCGCTTTCCACACCCAAGCCCCAGTGAATGCAGACTCCAGGTCAACACTAGAACTGGCTAGGGGAAACATTCACTATGATTTACAGCCTGGTTTCAGATCCTGTTTTGTGAAAGGAAGGATGGGCTTTGTACTGGTGCGAGCACAGTGGCCCCATCTCTGTCACGACATTTATTCTGCCCTTTTGCTTTGAAGGTGCCCTCCCAGTTTGAGGACCATTTATCTGGGATGCACTGAGTCAACACCAAGTGGACAGCATTGTTTCCTGGTCCTGTCCTTGTCTCTCTGAAATACCTCAGGTGTACAAGGTGAAAATTCACACTTGCAGAGTACAGACCCTGAGTTGTACAGCCAGTAGAGGATACTCCACAGTGCCGTGAATGGAGGTCAGGTTATAACATACGGCCAACTAAATAAGAGAGTATTCGAAACATTGCAGCTCTACCCAGGCTAACAGCAATTAGTGAGGCTATGATGGTATTTTTTATATACAGTTTTTGAACGGAATCACTATCCAGATGAATAATTAACAAAAAATAAGGGATACATACTGCTCTCCTGTAGTTTTTAATTGTGTATTATCCCGTGTTTCAGTAGCCACAATGATGACGAATTGCAGTATCTGAAAAATATCTTGCTTTTTAATTCTAACAAAAAATGGAGTCTAACATGTTGTGCTAGATAATTTGCAAACATTAAGATAATGCAGTCTTTATCCTGAAGCCCTTATGAAAAATGAAAACTGGAAAAAAGGAACAGAACGAAGTATAAGAGACAGATTCCTTGAAAAATTCAGGTTAACCCAGCCATCTCTGGCTTTACAAAATATTTAAATGGGCTTATTTTAGAGAGGGATAAGTTTGAAAAGTGGTCAAGCCAGGGAAGGTGGGAGCTGGAAGAAGCAGTCAGGTACTGCAGAAGACAGACTCTGTCAGATGAGTAACTGAGAAACAAATATTTTCTGCAGCTGCTTGGCCACACTGAGTCACTGGTAGGTTCCAACTGCATTTTTTCCCCATGAAAATCTACCTGTTTGTGCATCACTGAGTAAATGCCACACGGGTCTTGGTGTCTCTAGCACAAACGTCCCCATGACTCCCACTAGTACAGCAGTGACCTTATAAGCAGTTTACATTCTGTAGATATAGAGGCAGCATCAGTCTCCAAACCAAATAGGAAATAAATATATGGATACAGGTCACTATATTAATCACAGTTCTCCTGTGCTCTGCATCATAGGTTGTATTACATTAAAGAACGCAGATATAGTGTAAATTACTATAATTCTGATTCAGTGTTATTCAACACTTGCTAAGCAGGAAGATTCACAACTAACATTTGCAAAAATCTTCAGGCCAAAGGCACAGTAAAATCTGATATTTATATTGATTAACTGTGTTGCACATAATTACCACTAGTTATTTAACTTATAGCTTAGAACATTACTTCAGTTCCTAAGACTTAAGAGACTCAGAGTGGGTGTACAATTTTGGACTTGTGCCAGAAGGTTTCAAAGCTACCAGAATAGAGGGGATTTCTGCAATGATGGTAAATAAAAAACTTTTCTTTTAAGTCGAATGACATAAACCAAACATTAAGTATTAGATACTTGCCCTACTAGCGTAAAACAAGCAACAATCTTTTACATAAAAAAAAAAAAAAATCAGTGCAGCTCTGGCATACATAGCTAACTGCTTAACCTAAACTTTTCTTCCCAGTTGTGGTGTGGGGAATGGAATATGAATGAAACAATTAGCAAGAACATGCAATCAGTCTGGGATTCATGCCATGAAGTATGATTTAGGTCAAGAGTCCAGAAGAACTCAAAAAAAGTCTCGGACATGCGTGGGTAAGAAGAACATCCAAAATAAGCATTTCTAAAAGCCCAAAGGAGTTTGTGGAGGGAGTTAGACTTCAAGGCAGATCAACATCTAACAAACATGGGTTAAGAAGAACATTTTGGTGGCCAGTTGATTCTGTAACATTTTCTGAGGCAGCTGATAGAGGTCCCTGTCAGAAACAGAATGCTGAGCTACTGGCTGTTGGCACAACTCTATATGCCACTCTCAGATTTCTTGCTGCAAAGGGGAGATCTGTTTTCAAATATCCCAAAATCCAAAGTAAACATTTCTGATGGTATTGAAGCTAGGAAAAGCATTTCTAAAGGTCTACATGGTGCATGTTTGTATTTCTCTTTGAAAATTGACTGTTCTTTGTTTTCCTCTGTTATATCACATGAAAAAAAATCCTAAAATACATGAGATGTTTCCCATGTAAACAAATTCATTTCTTTTAGAGTAATGTTATATGATGACAGGGTATTTGAAATGGTCTTAGTGATCACGTGGGAAGTGAGATCATGAGACACTGTCTGCATTGGAGTTGTATGTAGTTTACTCAAATGTTTTTGGGATCCCTGTGATAGAACATTGGTGGAAAGCAAAACCACAAGCATTGGGCAAACCGGACCTTCTCTACCTCCTGACGTCTTCAGGGCCTACAGCTTTGGTATAAAAAGTATACAAAATTGTTGTTACTAAAACTAATTTAGCAGATGATTAAACAGGGTTTAAATGGTTTAAGAATGGCATCATTTGGGTAGTATGGTAATTTTTCTACAGTTCTGACAAATTATCCTGAGATGCAAATAAATTCTGTACCATTGTCAGGAATCTTTGCCTCTATTTACACACTTCAGGGATTGTTTCTGCCCAGCAGTTTATGGAGTGAGGTGACACAGGTAATGTCAACACTGAGCTACAGAAGCTGATTTTTCAACCATTTTTCACAGAGACAGAAAGTGTTCCTACGGAATTTAGAAAATCTTTTACTCGGGCTGTTTGTTTCATTAAAAAAGGAAATGGACTGGTGTTTAAAATTCAGTATCTTTGTTTCATTTCTCAAAAAAAGTAATGCAACCACCGTATCTCCAGATGGCCATTCTACAACCAAAAAAATCCCAAAAGGACAAAAATAAACAAAAATTAACTCTGTTCAGTACTTTTGAGATATCAACTGTGCCAACTAAGGCTAAACAAAAATGGTATGGATCGCATCTTAAAGAAATGGAGCCAATGTAAATATCCTGTGGACTCTGAAGGAGCAGTTCATTTACATTTGGATTCTCTGGGTTGATTGTAATTGTACATTCTGTGGTCCTGTGAGCAAGTGATAATTTTCCATGACCACAAGTTTCTCAAATAAAATAATTTTTCAAAGTAACCAACCAGAACCTTTTTTTTTTCCCTTGGAAATAGGGGGGGTTTGCCTTTTTTTTAAACTTTGGAATGAAAAATTGTTCTTTCAGAGTTTTTGGAAAGAACCATTCAGAAGGTCTTCAAAGCCTGAGAAGTCTGAAGTTAGGCAGCAGTATCTGCAGAACTGTGACTTTTACCACGGGCAAAAGTGAGTTAAAACTCAGTGGTTTAAACAGCACTGACCAGTTCTATTGATCTTACTGTCATTTAACCCTTCATGCCATGTCTTAAACCAAAGGATGTCTGAAAAACCCACCTCCACAGATACGAATCTGTTCAAGACAATTATCAGTAGCACATAGGATCTCTTCTTTTTAGTCACCTTCAGTGACAACAACAACAACAGCAGGCAATTTTTTTTGCTCTGCCTATGCCCTCTACTTCTCCATCATGTGGCCACCTTAACAAGCTAACTAAGCATTTGAACAGTAAAAGTCCAGTTCACCATATACATTCAAGACTTACATGGATCCCATGGGTCATCTAAGCATAGGAATAGTGCTGGGCTTCTTACAGAGAACAAGACCAAAGCACAGACACTGTTTTAGCACCTATATTTTGTCACCATTACCTGTAATAGAGCTGCTGCCTGGGTTATTGTATCTGCAGACAATTGTGAAGGAAAATGAATGCATTTGATTAACACCTTGGGAACTGTAAAGTAACGGTTTTAATACACACTTCAAAGCCAAAGCTAATAGTCAAACCTATTTAGATTCCCTGATACCTCCCATTTAATGGCTCTTCTTTCCAGGTACTTGTATTACTGCCAAGCTTCAATTATTTTAGATAAAATTTTCCATCTTAGCTGTCTTCATTATATGAGCTTTAAATTTTTTGTTTGTTTTGGGTATATTACAGCAAAAATACCTTGACTGCTTTCAAGGACAAGGTTATGGAAAAAGAAGTTTTGTCTGTGTGAACTGATTCCAGTGGCCCTAAGCTGAGTGTTTGACATTTCAGATTAAAACCTGGAACAGAGAGATGAGCAAGCACACTTTGTACCAAGGACATGCCTTTTGGCATCCCTCTGAAATTTGACCCTGGTTGATTAGATTTCATACTGTTGGGGGGTGGTCTGTGTCTGTGTGTGTGTGTGTGTAGAAGGAAGTTCACACCTGTTCAACAGATTGAGGTTTTAACAGTTTAATTCCCCAAAGATACCATCTGTAAGGGACTGAGCATGAGGTTGTCATGACTTGTGCTCCAAGTACAAAGTCTGAGCACCTAAACTGAGGTCAGCAAACACTTATTTGGGTCTCCCAGTGGTATCCTGTGATTTAGGGAGTTAAAAGTAGAGGAGAAAAAAACTTGGTGAAGAGAGGGGAGCAAACTGTGATAGGAGTAAGTCATGGGGTGCTACTGAGTAGAATGGAAGTAAGAGATGAGACAGGCTATGAAAACAGGGTACAGAGGGCAAGGATAAGGATTGTTGATGTAATTGTAACTGATGCAGTAAAGACAGTCTTGGACAAGAGGGTTAAGAAATATCAGATAAGAATACCTATCATCTTAAATTTTAACATTTCATAGCCTCATCTCATAGTTTTAATTTTTTAAAATATTTCATTGTTGTATGTAATTGCTTGTAGAGACAATATTTCACACGGCTGTTTCACTCCCCTTCAACCAAAACCTCGATTTATTTATCTGCTGAAGCAAGTTTTGATAAGAAAACAGGAATAGCTTCCAGTTAATGTCTAAGAGAAACTTCTGTCTCTCAGCAATGACATGAAATGTTATTCTACAAACAAATGTTCAAACACTCTGAATCATTGTAAATTACTTTATTCCAATCATTGAAAATGGGCAAATACTATGGATGATATAAATAACTTTTAAACCTGAGCACTTCAGGTTTAAAGAACAGAAACACTTCAATACTTTGCAAGTGATTTCAGAACAAGAAGTCTAGGGCAGCACAATTCAAATGGATTCCAGTTCAGACAGTGACTTCACCAAGGAATACCTCATACTTAAATAAAAAGAAACTGCATGGCCCTGATCTAAAATCTCCATTGCTGTTTGGTCCTATCAGTCAGCCCAGTGTCAATCATCCCTTCTGGTCTCAGAGATATCTTTAAATCCTATAATTTTAGTAGTTTCTCCCTTCTGATCTTGATCTCAGGAAGACCAGTTTTTGGACTCTGAGGGAGATCTGACAAGCAATTTGGCCATGATTATACTTCCCCAAACACAACTTCAGAATCTGCTGTTGGACATGTTGGGTATTTGCTTCATCAAATGATGGGCAGTATCATTTCAATCTTCCACAAGACTGATAATAAAAAAGCATGACACCACTGAGTATTTTGATATTAAATGCTGTTAATAAAGTGGCTGCAGGAACTACAGAAGAACATAAATACCATTCTTCTTTTATTAACATCCCTGATCTCCAAATACCTCATGGAGGTCTAGAATATGTCCTTGAAGAACATTATACCATGATGCAAACTGAAGAGTAAGGTAATATTGGACCATGTCTTCCACTTGAAGACCTCCCTAAGGTATAGCACCTATCTGGTGTCTTATGCCTTTAGAATACTGCTCATCATCACCTATGCCCTATTGGTAGATGTTTCTGGGTTTCATTTTCTCGTAAGTCACTCTGCTGCCCATATTTGCAGAAATACAGAACGGTGCAGCTGGAATCTGTATTTCTTCCCCACTGCTTAAATCTTGTGCTGTTAAATACTGCAAAGCAAAACTTCTGTGTCAGATAAAATGTAACCAGATAAAATAGGCACTACATTCAGATAAACTACTTGTAATGAGAAATTAATGGCTATGACAGGGCTTGTGTGATCTAGATTTTAAAAGACTGACTGCCATGGTTTTGTCTGTGCCCTTTTTTTTATAAGAAAGACAGCAAAACCACTCAACACTAAAACTTCCAGTTTAAAAACTATTCATAGTACCAACTTATCTGTTTCTTTTTTTTTCTCAGAAAAGCTAAAAAGAGTTCCCTAATATAAGCATAAGGCAACTTAACATTGATAGAGTTTTCTGTATGCTTTGTTAACTGTACTGTTAAGAATGTGAAGTCAAAGATAACGGTAAACATTATCTCCAAATAAAAACGAACATGAGAAGTCTACTGAAAAAAAAAAAAAAAAAAAAAAAAACCCAAACCCAAATCCCTAGCTTTTAAAAAGAATGAACTGATGTTAACAAGAAATGAAGAACAATGTAGTAAATTACCTACCTTAAGACTGACAAAATCAATTTACTTCTCCTGCTCTTCAAAAGTATGTAAGTCAAGACACATTAATGTGATGATTTACACCAATCAATATAGGGTCCAAGACTGGTCACAAAATAAAGAAAAAGACACAGATTTAAGATGCAGGAAACAGGTCTCAAGCAGTATCTGAAGGCATGGCACATAATTCAGAGGATAATCATTCCAGAAGAGGAAGTCTCTAAGGCCATCATCTTGTCTGGCACTTTTCATAAGCATTAAATTACCTTAAACAATCAGTAAAATCCTTTTTTTTTTCCTTAGGTGACATGTGAGTGATAAAACCCTGACTGATCCAAGTCCAGTAATGTATCATAAGATACATTTACGAAAGAAAACAGAAACAAGAATCAGGAATATCTAAACATTTAAACCCTCTAAGCCTCTTTGTCTTGGGACTGTGGATGTGGTTTTAGTAGTGCAATTAATTATACACAGGAACAACGATTGCCCTCCAGCAAGATGACACAAAGCTTCACTCTGAGAGCTCACCGAATCCTGTCCCACTTTGTACATTTGCTTTTGCTGGCTCTCCATGCCACCTCCAGCACCAGGAAGCAGATGGGACTTCCTTTCTATCCGGCTGCCGAGCAGGAAATGTTTGACTCTTCGAGAGCCATGAACAGACAGCCAAGAGCTGTGGTGGAAGAGCACAACAGGAACCGACAGGCGCTCAGACACGGCAGTCACTTCCGACTGGCGGCCCGTCGGGATTGCACATGCACTCTGCCTTCCTACCCAAAACTGAGCGTTCTTAAAGATTAGAAATGTCAACCTCAGGTACAAATGGTGGAAATGAGACTAATTAGTCTGGAAATACGTCTTGAGAAAAATCACTCGCTCACGATACCCTCAGTGCCAAGATATTACTTGCTCTAGACTACATGCTTCCTGTCTCCTTTGTTCTGTGGCATTTTTTGATGCAAGTCCATACCACATTTTCATTGGGCAACCCTCCCTAGTTAAATTTGAAATTTGATTTTTCTTTCTTGCTACATCAATACAGGGGAGATATTTCTCATCTGGGTACAAAAAACCCAAGTAGGCCTCACTAAGGAATAATTCTGCAAAGCATTCAAATTCAGAATGACCTATTGTGAGTACTGCAATACAGTTTATTTTTGGAGTCTAATATGAAATTGCATTATCATGCTTTTCCAATTAATTCTACACAGATCTATAAATACAAATACAAATCTCCCATAATATTAATATTAGTATCAACTAAACGTAGAAAGCATCTCTAGAGATCATAAAGTACAAGCCTCCTACTCAAGGCCAGGACTATTAGACCAGGTTACTCAGAGGCATGCCCAGATGGGGTTTGAACAGTCTCTCTGGGTTTGATCACACTCAGTGTAAAAGATCAAACTCTTTCAGTGTTTGATCATGCTCAGTGTAAAAAGGTTTTTTCTTACGAGTAAATGGAATTTCTTGTGCTTCAATTTGTGCCCACTGCCATTTGTATATTCACTGCATACAACTGAAATAACAATAATAAATATACATAATGCTAATACAAATACATTAAATATCAAGATTTAAAGGCATAAAGAAAGAAACCGTGAGTCAAACAAAATGGGATGTAATATACTTAAAGATATGACACTTTTAGATTTAGGACAGAAGAAATTATTAGACCAGTTCATGTGATCCTAGAAATCACAGGCTAAGTAGTGTCATCTGGGGATTCCTTTATTGAGACTTAATTTTATGTTGTTGAAAAGGACACCTGATCATGAGAGCACAGAAGGCAAAAACAGTTGTATATTGAATTAATTAGGAATTGGAAAACATTTTGCACTCTAAATTTCCTCCTCTGTACTCTATATTGATGGACACCGGTCCACCTAGTTTTGGTACCTAATCTATTTATTCATGTGTTTATTTTCTATTATATGTTCTTAGTTTTGTTGGTTTTTTTAATTCCCAAGGCTCTGCATTGCATACTACAAATGAGAGAAAGGTCCTGCATGAGCACCTACCTTATCCAGTTCTCTGTCAGGGTGGTTGGAAGTCTGAGCACTGTATACAGATCCTGATTAAATTCTGTTTTAAAGCTTGACTGAGTTTTCTACTTCTGGTTCTGTAAACTTCTTTGACATTTGTGTTGTCTACTTTACACTTCTTTGTGATGGGTTCTGCCTTAGTTTCAGCCTTCATGACTATTAGTGAGGTCATATATAATCTGTTTTGCCTCTAAGTAGCTGGTCTCTTAGCCTTGTGCAGACCGAGAAATGAGTGGCGGTTCATTCTCCCCCAGTGTGGATAGATGTATTTTGGGTGTGTATTGAAGCAGTCTTTGTAAATCAAGCATTTCATTTTCTCTACAGTCAGGAAAGAAGGTGTTTTTCAGCATCATGGGAAGCAATTCTGTTAGCCAAAGTCTGTATGTGATTTAAACTAACTGGATCTCACCATGTGTCTTCTAGGAAGACTATGATTACTTTGTGCCTCTGCATGATTTCTGCTCTATTTCCAGACCACCATTTTACACTTCTGTATTATGCAGCTTAGTGACAACATTGATTTTATGATAAATTTTTTTGGTCTGAAAGGTGCTCTCAGAACATTAAAATCAGCTATGCTGTACCACGATCCTATCTCTTTGCATGCACCTTTCAATTGCTGAAAACTAATTTTCCACAGACAAAACAGCAGAGACTCATCAGTATAATGCAAACCACAGCAGAATATCAAAATGAGCTTTAGAGCATTTTTTTCCCTTAGTTTAAAAAAATACCTTGAATCAACTTACTGACCATGTAAGAGTTGAAATGAAAGTACTGGGAAATAAATAGCCTCTACTGAGCCATATTACAGCTATTTTTGCCTCTTCATGTTGCTAAAATATTCCCAACAGAACTGCCAGCCCTTAACAAAAACAGATCAACGATTAGTGTCAATTAATTCCTTGGCAACTGGGAAAAACTAAATCATATCATGACTGATAAGGAGTCAAGTAGTTATATCTGACATTCAGTTCTACCATTGTATGAAGCACTCAGAAACTATGGTTTACACATATTCTGAGGTGACATATTAACAAGGTTAATGTATTAACAGTGATCTGCCCTGAGGTGCTGACAAGCAGTAGCTATTAGTTTTATGTGAATTATAGTTTATCTCCTTATAAATCTCAGATAAATATCTGAAATAATTTCAAGCTGTCCAGTACTAGAGAAGTGAATAATGAGACATTAATTAACTGTTCATATTTCAATTTCCCTTTTCACTACATAAATACAGCTAGTTGCCAAAGAAATGTCTAAACAGTGTGCGACACTAACTCCTTGACTATTCGCAAAGAATGGGTAAAAGATTGTAATACTACCCAGCAATATAAAAATTCAGAGGTCATATGATTTCAGTTTTGCCATGTTTGTCTTGTTTTAATTATGATATGATGGTTTTTTGTAATGTGGAATCCTGCCTAGCAATAACTCACTTGAAGAAAGGTGTTAGATCTGATCGCATACCATTATTAGGTCTCCTGCAGTAATACTTAGAAGAAATCTTAGGGAGGTAACGATGGAAACCAGCAGGTAGAGTTAAGAGTTTGCATATGTAAAATCTGTGATACCGACTGGATCAGATTCTGGCAAGTCGAGATGAAAGAATTTTCTTGATATAGTCAAAGAAAAAAACAATTCAAGTATATTCCATCAAATTCCTTATCAAATGATAAGGACTATATCTAAGATATTTTTATCTACATCTAATATGATAATAGAACATTGAGAGCACTTCAACTATCTCTGCTGCAAGTACCTAAATTAAAAGGTATACTAGCCAACTCTTAGAAATTCTACATTGAGCTGAGTTCTTAATTTCTAGTACTGCAAGATTCAGTCACATCTGAAGAAGCAGAAGTTTTCCCATGAAACCTAGATCAAAACTTCACCAGTCATTTACTGTCAACATTTTAATTTGTGAGGCAAATGTGCTTTACAGAAACAGAACATTACGGAGCTCTTCAGTTTTTCGGTGAAAATGCTTCAGAAAACTGCTGTAGGTTAGTTCTGTGTCAGATGTGAAGATAAGTGCCCAAATTTACAACCTACACATACTTAACAAAAAGTGAAAGTTTTACAGATCATTTGGTCATTGATGAGCTGAGGAAGATCAATGTTGAGTCTTGCAGGGACTAATATTAGTAAGGAAGGGATACACAAGACTTTAAATGGTCTATGGTTTCGTAGCCCAGTCTTCCTAAGGAGGACGTAAAACATAGAGAAAAATTCTTGGGGTATAGTTATATTTTCTCTACAGAGGAGATAGAATAGGATTTACAATTTCCTTGTTTATGTGAGAATCCCTTCTGTTTCCATTGGCAAGATAATCCAATGGTCGATTACGAAAAATTTATATTCCATTATATTCTAATGGAAGTACATGTAACATTAGGAGATTGAAAAATAGACTTCAGCTCACTTAACTGTCTTTTAGTATTCACTATAATGAAGATTTAATTTTCCATGAGTTAGTTCAAAATGCTGAACAGTTATAGTGGATCTCTAGTTCTTCTCTCTGGTGAAAACATTTAATATTATGTTTTTGTGATTTAAGTGACACTATGTCTAAAAAGTTTCCAGTTTAATTAATTATTCTATATTACCAAGAACTCACAGCAAAATTAAGCACCCTGGAATTGCATCTTGTTTGTCTGCTATAGAAACACCATACAATCAAGTATATACACCAGTAAAAGCCAAAGCCTCTTGGGTGATATAATTAGCTGTTGTCTCCTCATTCACAGTTCAGTAACTTTCCTGGTAAAATGATTTTTAAATTGGCTAAAAATTAACACAATTTACACTTAAAAATTAATTTATTCTGTTTATGTGCATAAAAATAATCCTCAGTGTTCTATCTTCCTTTTTCCCTGATGTAGTTACTGTCTCTCCTGATTAAGTTATTCATCAGGAAGAAGGCATCATGAAGAATGAATAATAGAGTCAATACTTTTTCAACAAAACATTAAGGTATTACTCTACATTGATGAATTTTATGCTACTTTTAAAAGCTACTAGTCAACATATTACAGAAATTTACAGAATACTTAGGGCATAATGGAGATAGTGGACAATGTGTGGTAGAGGGTCCTGAAGAAAAACATTGAGCTGACCCACAGAATGTAGCTCTAGCTGAAGTATTACTGACAGATATAACTAAGACAGATAAAGTATTTTCATTTAAAATTCATTCTGTCAATCATTTCCTGAACATCACTATGAAAATTTGATTTCTTGAGTCGAGATTATGCAAATGTGATTTCTCCTTGTAGGACAAACAGAAATATTTGCAGGTTTGAGAACAAATGGTTCATATTTTTCTTTTCTTGTAGACAAGCAGTGAGTTACATATGAAGTAATTCTTTTGATTTTCAGAATAAAATCCCTATGGCAGCACACTGAAAAATTATACTTTGCATACAGGTGTATCTTTGAATACTCAAGAGAATATTTTTTTTCATTTCACCTAGCTGCAAGTTTTTGAAAAATGATGGGAGACTTCATGACATATTGCAACAATAATTATACTCCTAACAATTCTGGGACAGTATTTTGAAGAAGCAAAAAGATTAGATTGCTCACCATGCACATTCCAGTATGTATATTAATAATATTTACTAAATGACTTAGGTTTTGTCACAAGCTTCAGTTGAGACACAAATTACTCCCTCTTGTTCAGAAATCAACACTTGTTGTAGTAAGGTGTCATCTTATTGGAGAGCCCTTATCTGGGTCTCTGGAAATATTAGAATCATAGAATATTCTGAGTTGGAGGGGATCCACAAGGATCACTGAAGTCCAACTCCTATGTTTTATTTCAGGCAGTCTTTGGTTGCCGCAGAAAGAAATCCCTGCTCTGTGTTTTTGAATATTTACTGATTAGAAAAATAATAAATCATACAACAGCATATGCTACATTACTTCTTCTTTTAGGTGTAGGGTTATATTGCATAATCTTCAGTTTTATGATCACGTATCTGATTCTACACAATACTCATCAGCTAAGATCAGCAAAGCTTCTTTCAGGGGTTCCTGAGTGCAGACTGTAACAACAGAGTCACAGACAAAGCCCTGTCTGATTCAGGCAAACAAAACCTTACCCAAGTAGGAGGTTTGCAGAGGTACGTCAGGTGACATAAGGTACGATGCACCAAACAAATCAGTGCTTAAGTGCTTTCTAAAAACCCCTATGTCAAACCTGGTATATCTGACTTTGCATAAAACTTTGGAAATATTACACGATAGTTTACTAATTGCTGTGAACATCTTAATTTCAACATTTTTTTGCCTGGTATATTAACCATGACTTCATAAAATTCTTTCTGGGTATTTTTTTCTGTGCTTGGTTGTACACAAGAAAGGGATAAGACACTGAAAACTTTACAAGTTATGTTGCAAAACATCTTGCCTTCTGCTTCTTGCCACACAAACATCATATTTAAGGAAACATGAAACAGTAACGCTGAAAAAGAAGACTTTCATCAAGTGTACTAGCAATTAGTTCCAAATAATAAGTGTGTATCTGAATGCAAAAACTTGAGCTGTCTTTTATAGTTGGTATGCACATAGAAAACAGAAAAACAGACTAGAAGGTTTCAAAACTACTGCTTTAGTGTCCAAATACTATTTTGGTCAGCATACAAAAACCAAGCCAAACAACTGGAAATAGCGAAAGTGGGACATGGCTTGTGTTTGTTTAATTCACTGCACCCATATTCAATCTCAACTTCAAAATGAGAAAGCTTGAATGGGTTACTGTGAGCCTCTTCATTGTGCATAAGGTCACTAAATTAAAAACATGCCTAACTTTCATGTGTTTTGGCACTCTTCACTGTGAAGTTAAAGCCTCAGCCTCAGACAGATTCCAAATCAGATAAAAGTCCAAGCCTCAATACTACTGATCTCATGATCAGCTGTGAATTCTACCACTAAAGCATATGATTTTGGGGCATCTTACCAACTGACAGGATATGGAAGTGTGTAGTTACAGGACACAGGAACATTTTTAATTATTTTTTCAACGTTTGGACCTAAGAAAACATCTTGAAAATGTTCATGACATGAAATGTCATCTATGGGTATTGACCAGCAAAGAAGTACAAAGAAAATCACTTAATATTTCCATAGATAGCAATGGATCTATTCCTCTCATAAATCTCCCCTTTTTTTTATTGTATGGTGAATATACACAGCTTGGTATGAAAGTATAAAATAATGATTTTCATGCAGTTGATTTTTAATAAACAGGGCAGTATCTTTGAGCTCATCTTTGACATTCCTAAGAATGAGTTTTTCTGAACATTGGCCAAATCATCTATAATAAATGGTTATTAAAATAAAAGACCAATTTATTTAATTGCTGCAAATTGCAGTGTTGCATATATAACTACTGTGAATTACTCATTGTCCCAGCCTTATCTTGCTTCTAGGAACAATACTAATGACATCAATGGGAAGCCAGTTAACAGAGAGAAAAATCTATTTAATGGGAGCCTAATTTAAGAATTTAAGAAAGTTTAACTATGCCCTGTGATCCATACCAGGTATGCCTGTCAAAATGAAGCAGCCCATTCAGCAATCTTTATTTCAAAATGATTCTGTGCGAGGCGAGTAACTTTCTTTGCTGTTTTGGAAGGTGTCCTTTTCATTCCAGTGCCATTCTTTTAAGTAGGAAATAAGAACATATCTCAGTCTGTGAGGCTTTCTGGACTGGCATCCTGAATGCCTTGAAGTAAACTCCTTGGGGAAGTCAAGGTGACCTTTCAAGGTAGTGCACTTGAGTACAAGGCGTAATCCTTGAGCAGGCCAAATTAAGATTATTTGTGTAAAAACACAGCTGTCTTGATAAAGGAAGCCATATAGTTTTGTCAGACTACAATATTTAGCAGCATGCTTGAGATCTCTCATCCTGTTGCTTCAACCCTATCACCCTAGGAAAGAAAAAGAAAACAAATACAAAAAGAATGGAGCTCAACATCGGCAAAGCAAACAAATGCCTTTTGCATAGTAATGCTATTAACAGAGCTGCCCAGCTACACAGATGTAAACCCTTCCATTCTTGCATTGGAAGCAGGTAAAAATACTCCCCTTGCTGTCTTTGCAAAACTTAAAAAGCTTTTGAGCCTGGGAAAGAATTTTGTAGTTCTTTTTTTGTTTGTTTTCTTTAACCAGTTTAACCACTTCTTGTCTGGGAGAGAACACGCAAGTCTTTTGAAGACCGATTCTCCCCAAAACTATTCTTAAATAAATAAACCACTAAAAAACTTGTTAAAATGTTTTCCTCTTGAAGAAAACATATCCTTAGGTGTTATACAGGGTAAGGTTTGCTAAACTCAGACCCAAAATAAGTATCATTGGTTCCTACAGAAAGTCTGTATACGCATGTGAACTCCACTGACATTCTAAACAGACAAAATCCTTATAACTGGTATTAAATGCTGCCATATAGAAATTGTCAGTATCTAGAGGAGTGGTTTTTATATTTATGGTGGCATTTTTTCTCTTGCAATACACTATGGCCAATAATGAAATACCAAAATTACTACTGAAAAGATATTTTGTGATTTTGGATACCAAAATGTTTCGGAGCATTGTCCCTTGGTTTTTCTATTTCAGCCACTTGAAACAAGCTTAATTCCCGATGTACCATCATATACTCCACAAGTCCATGTTTAAACATTCAACTAAAAGGCTAGCCAGAATCAGAAGCTGCAGTAACTTTTTGGTAACCCAGCAGCTACATGTCTAGAATACTCTGGTAGCACTTACCCATATTTTGGTAACAAACAATAAAATACCTCTATCAATTAGACCTGTCAATAATGTTTTTGAATTGCTGTGGTATGACATGACATAGAAATTCAGATTATCAGCTTCATATAAAGCATTTGATACTTAAATATGTATATATTTTTTGCTGGTTTCATCACCAATATTTAAAAGCAAACATGGTTCAAAATCAACCTGGGTAAGGTTCTAAAAGCCAATTTCCCTTCAGTGTCCTGAAGCCATACTAAACCTCATATGATCTGTATTCCAGTTACAGTATCGTGGCAGAAATCGCCCTAAAAGAGGACATTCTAACATGATGATGTATCCACACACAGTAATGGCAAATCAAATTTAAGAAGACCGTAGGAGCAACGGTAGTCACAAGTATGAAGAACATGAAAATTGCGCAAAAACTACAAAAGTCAATGTCTCCAGAAGAAAAAGAAAGGAAATGTAGAAATCTAAGATTAAATCTGAGAGAAATTATTACTATAATAGATATGCAAAAACCCAAAAATTATTCAGAACAACACAGCCTGACATAGTTACAGTGAAATAGCTAAAATTTGCCAAGATGTTTTTGAAGATCTCAATTCCCAAATATCCTGTATCTCAAACTGAATAAATTGACTGACCCAGAACACCATCTGCCTTCAAAACTATTTTCTCAGTTAATGAACTTCTGGAATATATATATAATAGGAGTAGTAGTTAATGAATACAATGAATGCAATAGGAGTAAATGAATATAATTGTAGTAGATAAGCATACGAAAATAAAGCTTCCTGTCTAGAGCAACAAACCTCCAAGATTACTTGTCATCCTGTGAAACGAGGCAAAGCCCAAACAGTGCAAGCAAAACCACTAAAGAGATACGTCTATTACATGCCTACAAGTGAAGAATATTACAGATATGTTAAACATAATCTTTTCCAATATCATGGAAAATAGAAGTGGATGAGAAAATCATTCCTCTTCTCATTTCAGGGCACAGAAAAGGATTCTAGAAATCTGCAGTGGCAGAATAGCGCTATTGCTGTTATTATCTGTGACTACGAACTTAGTGATATTAGAGTCAAATTGTGTGGCTACTTGTTTCTGACAGTAAGACACATTTTAAAGGGATTTTCAGGTATATCTTCACTTTCTGGTATATGAGCACACAGACCTCATTTGTGCCATTAAGAGGCAAGGAAATGAATCTCAACTTTAAAAAAAACCAGCAGTCTGTTTTTTCAAAGCAAGTTGTGAAACTTGCAGCCCTCCTCATAAAAAGCAGCAAGAGAAAGACAGAGGCATTTCAGCATAGGTACAGATCCACAGGTATTAATTAGTGAAGATACTATCAGAATTTTTAAACTCCCAGAGCCTTTCAGACATAAAAAACTAATATGCAATGTTGTTTGCATATGTTAAATGCTTAAACATTATGCTGGAGGAAAAAGAGATCATTAGTGATTCATGACCTCTGAGATTACTAAGAGCTGCTCACAGAACTCTGAGGCACTCTGATCTTAATACTAGAACTACACAAATACATTTTAAGCAAATCACTAATGTGCACAGCTGCATTTTAAGCAAAATCACTCTTTGAGCAGGAAAATATGGATTAACAGGATTCTCAACTCATTTTGAAGCATCAGCAAAGTTAGTTATGACCCTGTATTAAAAAAAGAACTAGGAAGAACTGCAAAGCAATAATATACTGAAAGAAATGGACATCTGCATAGTCCCTGTTTAGGTGATCAGGAAATAGTGAAGATGTTGCGCAGGTCTCACAAGAATGCTGGAATTAAAAAGATGAGATTAATAAGCCAGAAACAAAAGGACTGAACACCCAGAGCATTGCAAACAAAATTATCTCTGATGTAGAAGCCTGTAGTCAGAATGCAAGGAGTCATAAAATGCCCCCAAATTATAACTGAGAAGTCCAAGTAGATGAACAACTGTTATGTATATGCAGACATACATCTAGCCACAAAGAGAGTGAAAATTTGGTACAATCTTTTTACTAATCTTTCAGCAAACCAGGGGTGGACTTCTCAACCAATCTACAAACCCAATTACAACTTTCCTTCAGAGCACTGTCCACACTTGTGAAAACTAGACAAAGTATAAAATACTGCTGCAGTCTACATTATAGCAAAAACAAGGAAATATTTCAGTAAACACAGACAATATCTGATTTCAGCTGACAGAATCTGAGAGAAGACAGACCACTTTCTATTTGCTATCTTGCCACAGAGCTAGTCGGTATTGAACACAAATAACCTCAGGTGCGAGGTAATTTTGTCTGGCTTCGACTCAATTCTTTTTAATCAAAATGGAATCAGAATTGATCCATTCCTGCAAAGAGATGTAATCATAACTAATTAGTGTTTATGATGAAACATTGCCTAGTCAAAGTATTTTCAAATGGTTCTGAAAAATGACTGTTGCGCATACATTCTGCCTTATAAATACATCTTATTCTACCTGCAGTGGTGATAACTCAGAGAAAAGAAGCCAGACGAAGGTCAAAGCCTATTCTGGCAGGCAAGCCAATGGCTGCCCAGACATTGCTTGTGTCAAGCTAGACACAACCAGACATTTCCTGAGCATAAACCAAACATCTTCCGTCTTTATGACTCCTAGTGATAAGTACTGAATTTGAGCTAGTTCCCAAAAAGAGGAGCTTGCCTTCTTCTACCTCTTTTGATGGCACTGACTGATTTGGGCCCTTACTGTATCCTACAGTGATATCTGATGTAATGGTACCCATCATGATTGCATTGTAGCTATCCAAGTGGGGATGTATGGTGTGACACGACCCTGGAATGTGGTGCACGTCTTGGATATTGAATAAGGACAAACATGAAACAAAGGGGAGGAGAGATGGCCATTCAGACGGACTTGTCAATACTGAACTACTATGCCACTGAGCTAGGAGTGGTAATCAGCAGCATCCTGGGAGTGTGATATGCAGTGCTAGCAACGACCGTGATGCCTGATCAGAACAATCATGATTCCGTGAGACTGAGCCCACTGACAAAATCCTCCAAAATCTCCATCTATTCCCTGAGTCTCAGAGGATCATGCAGTTATGGGATTGCATCTCCTATAAATGATCAGATGGTAAACAGATGGCCTTGCAAAGAACATCAGAGTTTTCCGCTCCAGAGGGGCAGGTTAATCTTTCATGTTTCTTGTGCTACCTCGAGCTCTTCCTGGCACTCACTAATCCTAATGCGTTACAACACCCTGCTTCGCAATACTGGCACACAAAGGATTTCCCTTCAGATGGCGATAGAACTGAAAGCAGATTTGTTTATTCTCTCAAAGAGAAGTACCCAGAAATAGGTCTAAAATCGATTTGGAAACAGGCAATACTCTGTGTGGGAGTCTCTCTGTAGAGAAGAGTAGCATCAAGCAGTACTGTTGTTTAAATTAATTTACCTGCTTTAGTGTCTAGATAATAAATGATCCAGGGAAACAATCATGAGATGCTGTAATAAAAAATACCCTAAAAAAAAGGAAAAAGGATATTTCAGCAGCAAACATGCAAAGTAGTAGGCTTAATGGAATACTAAATGCAGGGACAGTTACAGTTTAAAGAACTATCACATTAATGGGGTCATTAACTGTAGGGAATTATGAAAGGCTAGGGGACTCCTAAGACATGGAAATTTTCCATTTTGAAGACTGTGGTATAGAGGGTTATTTAGAAATCCTGGCCCTTCACTCCTTCACACACCCTTCAAGGTCAAGTATTCCCTATGAGCCCCTCAAAACACAAACACAAGTTAGAGAACAGGGTTTTGATTGAAACAGCTGCTTTAGAAGGATGAGTTAAAAATGTAAAGAGCCTGAAAGCTTTTTACAATTTAAAAAGGAGGGGATGAGCCTCTAAAGGTGGAGAAAACATGGATTAAAATCCCATGATACCAATAAAATGTGGATTCACCTTTCTTTCACCAGGGCTTGATGGTCCTTGTAACTAAGATGCAGATATAATATAGATAAACACATCTCACAAAATCAAGATTATGCAAGACAGCAAGCTAAAGAAGACAAAGAATTGGTTTTTCCCTTCAGACTCCTGCTTAACTGAAAGATGCAGTCTTTTTAAACTCTGTGATGCATATGAAACGAAAGTGATAGGAATGACTGGTATTAGAGCAACAAAGTCATCTCAAATTAGTAATTCACTTATTACATACAATTTTATACAAGGTTTTAACAAAAATTATTGCCTCGATATATTAAAGGCACTCAGCACTCCTTGTAATTCGCAGTAGAGTGGACAGTTTTCACTGCACCTTCTCATACTGAATTGCTTAAGTTTGAGATATTCAGTAAGATTACTGAGTTAGTTAGAAAAGTGAGAAAGGCTAAGCAAGATACTGAAAACAACACGACACAAAAACCTAGTGTTGTACACCTCCTATTACCATCAAATATCAGAACAGAGAGTCTAAAAAACTTCACATTACAAAAGAGTGTAGCTTTTTAAAAATAAGTTGCACATTTATGTTTTTATTCTTATTTTGCTTGTTCTAACAATCTATTCCTCACCATAAAGCTATGCATGTGTCACCTTACAAAGACAGTATTAAAATTATATAGTATTATAAAGGTTGGAAAAGACCTCCAAGATCAAGCCCAAAAAGCAATAAAGTTCTTCTGCATTATCCCAGAAGAAAGCTCAAATACAGCAGCAGATGTAGCAGTTTTTGCATAACTAGCAGTGAGTATCCTCATTCAAAAGTGTATATTATTCTGGTGTTAGCCTTCAGAGGTGTGATGTAGAATTGGGATCCCTGTGTCAGTTGCCCATGGAAGAAAGGAAGATGTGATTTTGGCCTACTGTCTCAATAGTGGCAGCTATTTGATACAATACTGACAATGCCCCTACACAGACTCTGATATAGTACTTGAAAAAGAATAACTGATATTATCAATCACTCCAGGGTTTTCTAGACTGTGTGGCAAAGTATATACCAGAGATTTACAAGAAAAAATTATTCTGAGCATAACATGCCCTAAAGATATATCACTTAAGTTGAAAGAATTATCATTTCATAGACCAAAGAGGAAATATTTTAGTTGCTTTGTTTCAATGAATGATGTTATGGCTTGTCTCCTTTTTGGCTACAAACTGAACTATCAAATAAATATCTCAAAAAGCCCCCTAAAAAATTATCCAGGCTGGTCTACCAGCTATTCATTCGTTGGAAAAACAGATATAGAAATAAAGCATACATCGAAGCAATACTTATACCTCTGGATGACAGTCAAAATCAATTATGGTATGCTAAGAACCTACTGATATTTTTATTTCTTCTGCAATCATATGCAATATTAAAAATAATTTAAATTAGTCTATAGATTAAAGTATTTCCACAACTTCACCTTATCTGCAGATCAGAAGAGCAAGCTGACACAGAGAGGCAATGGGTAAGGTAAGGTGCTTCACTGTGTTTTAGACTTCTGTATTTTCTTTCCAGTTCTAAGAAAAACAAGCAGATCCTAGCATACAAGGAGAAGTAAATCCCAAAGGAGGAATTTTCACATCAGTATAATTACGTCTTACACAAATACATATTTTTTTCTTTCTAGAATATAAGAAAGAAAGCATTCACAGACCAAATACGCAAACAGTTGTTGAAAAGATCTCAGGACCTTCTCTAACTAATTGAGACACTGAGATGTGGTCTGATCAAACATATTGCCCTTAGTCACCTGTAAATTATAATCCCCTTCAGTCCCTTGTTAGCCGACCAAACTTTCCAATAAATTTCCCTGAGAAGCACCACACTAAGAGGACTAGGCTGAAAAGTCAGTAGCACTGTGTGACCTTAAAATAGGAGCACATCAGCTGCTGGACAGATTATTCCGCTGGTAACAGCCCAGCACCTGTTGGGGTTTGTTACGATCCACTGGCCACGTGCATGTTTCTATTAACCCTGCCTTTTTTCCTGCTGCCTCACAGCGATGATATCACACAATACTCAGCAATTTTTCCTCCAGTGAGGAGGGCATTTGATGGTCAATACACTGTGATATAAAGCAAAGGAAGATTTACTGATACTACCGGATTAATTGCTTGGCTGACCTTCAGGATTTCTTTCAGATGATGCATATTTCCGCATCAAAAGTATAAAAAATGTCAGTATCATAAACTGTAGAAGGGACAACCACATGGAATATAAATGGAATCTGTATTTTAGAAGGAAATACTGTGTAACCAAAAACTATTGCTCTAGGGCATCAGGTATCTAATTATGAGAACTGATCATGACTGTTAATGCTTAAAGTTTCTCATGTAAGATCAGGCACTCTTACCACATTTTTTAAAATTTAAACTATTATTTAAAGGAGTGTTTGCTCTCATCCTATCAGCCAGTAACCACAGCCATACAGTTCAAGGTTTAAACACGATTGTTCAGTGCAGGGGAATTGAATCATTTTGGTCAACGTCCTAGGCAACCTCAAGAGACATGTCAGATGCTTTCCAGGCTGAAAAGGACAAGACAGTAGAATCTGTATGTTACATAAGGTTTGCTCAGTGACACAGCAATTGCAAAAGGATTAAAAGTGTCTCTACCCTTTTGATGAGCCCTTTCAATGCCAGTGTAAACCTGATCTAAATCATCCACATAACCTAGAGTCAGGCAGAGCTAAGGTCCTGAAACCATCTGGTAGTGGTAAACTGTGTTCCAGAATCCAGGCATTTGTGAGAAAGTAGAAGTATCCCTATGCTGTGCTCCATTGTACTGCAGAGATATGCTCCTAAATCTGAGAAGCCCTCAGAATTAAATTGTCTTACTGCTATTCTTAATATTCAGCATGGATGAACTTCAACTGCTAACAAAAGACAAAGTCACATTCATCTTTAGAATAATCTATTTGAAGCCTGTGTCCCCAAGATTATTTGCCCTTAATTTGCAAAGCAAAATGCTCTTTATTAGCAAAAGAATCTCTGAATCCCACACTACAAATTCAGAAATAAGTTTTTCAGCTATTCCTACAATTGAATAGATTAAACCTCAGTTAGATAAACCTGAAGATGACAGTGATAAGTAAATTGCTGATGTGAAGACAGTGAATTTAGAAAGCCCTTCTGTTAAATGAGAGTACATGTAAGTACATCCATTTATCATAATTACTAACTTCTACTAGGGGAAAGGATGTTCTCTGACGTTGAGAGAAGCTGTTTAAACTTTTTTGGGCAGAAGTATCTGAAATACAGATATATTCAAAAAATGTTAGAAGTTAACGCTAACAGGGGCAAGAAAACTTTGCACTTAAACTGAAAGCATAATTATTAAGTGAACTTATCCTTAAATTATGGTAAACTGTTTTCTGCTATGGAGGGGATGAAGTCATATGCTGTCCTTGTATGCAGCTGCCATTAATGAAACAAAATACATTTTCTGCAAGCCAACCATCACACATCCTACATAACATATCAATAAAATTTCTGCTTCATCTTCAGATGAAATATAAATCTTTTTCCAATAAAAGGGAGGATCATGGCAAGATGGGGAAAAGCCTATGCCTAAAACAATGGATGACAATTTCTTCCTTATGAAGAGACTACAAAAAAACCCTGATAAAAGCTATGAACGAAAATATTGATTACTACTTGAGGCTGGGTTACTTGAAAAGCAGAGAAAGTCCAAGGTGACTTCTTAGTTTAAAACAACATCATGGGTGTACATAATAAAGTCCGTTTCATCTCTGGGTACCAACCCACATGGTGCTCATGTGACACCGATTTTTATCATGTTTATGGAAATTGATATTAAATAGTGAAGAGTGAGATATGGCTCCTATAGTTCATATATATCAGATCTTCCTTCCATCACACTGTCACAGTGCTAAGAGATGCTACTGTGCACTCCAGCTAATGTAAACATTTAAATAACAAGGCACTTTCACTCCTGATGTACAAAGCCCAATGGTCTCTATATAGGAATATACATCACAGATGTGATCTCGTTTGTTAGAGATCCTAAAAATTAAAATCTGGGTTAAAACTCAGTCTGTATTAACAAATTAATATGCTAAGCTCAGACATGGTATTATTCCTAACAAAGACTAATAATTACAAAAAGCTGAGGTTACTAAAAACAATCAAAACATTTATTTGTAAAGGCATTTAAAGAAAATAACAAACTGAAAAAGCAAGGCCAAACTTATAAACACATTTCCAGAGAGACTACTCATTAAAATACTGGTTTGCTGCTGAAATGTTACTCTGATGAGTGTTTAGGAGAAACCCCATGTCTAAAACCCCCTGTGCTTGTTAATTCTTTCCACATAAAAAGTTATTTTATGATGTATAACTTCAAGTACTTTTAGGAAAGAGACTATGTTCAGCTTGGTTTTATATTAGCATGGGTACAGATGTTAAAAGCAATTAGCAAGAAGGCACCGAGACTTCCTGGGTAACACACAGGTTTATTGTTTCAGAGATTAAGATTCTGTTCTTTTCTCTTTCCCTGACTTCTTTTGAAATGCTGGAACTCAGTTATTAACCTTTCAAACTTTCCACGAAGCTTCATTTCTTGAACAATTACATGCTCATTATGTGTAAAGAAAATGCGTAACAATTAAACAGAGCTTTTCTCCTCAAGACTCCTCCACCTTTAAGTTCAAATTCTGATTCTGTTAATTTCAGGTGGGGTTTTTTTTGGAAATAACTTTAGTGGCACACAACCAGTGGATTTTTTCATGTCACTGACTTCAGCCTTCAGAATACATGAGAGTCCCTTTGAAACCAAAAGTGTGACATTTACCTGGATGGTTAGAATCCCATGTTTTGGAGATGTAAGATCGAGTACTAGTCCTTGTCCTAGAATTTGACGCATCATTACAGAGACATTACTTTGCTCTACACCCTTTTCTACTCCATGCTAATTAGAGTTTAAATCCTATTATAAAGTGAATAAGATAAATCCTATTGTAAAGATGAGTTTAATCTTGCCTTAAGACATCAATTTGACTATTCAATACTCAGAAGTTTGTGGAATTTTCAGAAAAGCTCAAGAAAAAGGTGATTTTCAAGGACAAGCACTGTAGGATTTTAAAGAATTTAAAAATGTGAGAACAGTTCAAGATCCAAATTTCTTTCAGTTAGGGAATGAGAAGGAGAAAAAAATGGACTTGCTACGTGATCATTGTTGATTTTCTTTACCTTCTTTCCCTGTTAATACATCCCTTGAATCATTTCATACTATTTTCTAGGGATGGCATTATTTTACCTGAGACCTATAGGTGCTGGAAATGTTTGGACCTGTTGGTCAAAGCCAAAAATGTTTTGCAAGAATAATGTTTTCGTCATTGCAAAAAATCTTGCAATTCAAAGGTAAATAAGCCCTAAGTATAATTACAGGATCAGTATTTTCAGATTTAAAATTACTTTAAAAATCAGATTTAATTGAAAGCAAAAAAGAGTCTGACTCAGAAAAATATGCATATTGTTTTTATTAACTGATCTATCCTGTGAAAAAATAACACACAGTATCCCAAACTACAGCTTTAGGATTTGATGTCTCATTTTTTCAAAGCAAGTATGCTTTATACAATGGGAGACAGATGTTTCCCTGTTTTTGTATAATTTAGCTCACTAATTTAGATCTCCGTTTATTATTCAGATGTTTGATGTTGTAACTGTGCTATATTTAACTATTGATCATTAAAAGAAAGGAAACAATATCGTGTATTTTAACAACTACATTGTTAATGATTTGGTTTAACAAATAGTTTTTAACAAACAGGTTTGAAGATGTTAATATATTTATGACTTTTATATGACTACACTGAGACGGCTAAAAGTAATTTAGAAATACATTCTGTTATGCACAGTATAAACCATGGATTAAAAAATTGAAGGAAAATGGGTTAATACAAGATAGAAAGAGAAAAATCCCACAAAACTTTTATGGTGAAACAGAAGGGGGTTCCATCTCATGCTATCTCCAAAATTTTACTAATTATATTTTTTATTCTATTTTTCCTAGGAATCTGTCAAACAATCAAAGTAATCTATTTTCTAATAATGCAGCCTACAGCTAAATCTCCAAGACTTCAGTCCATGGAACATAGAGGAACCATAGCTCATGATTAATCTTGGTGGTTATGGGAAATACTTTTCAGAGGAGGGAAGAACTGATACTCCTCAAGACTCTTTTTCCATACTCAGTAATTAATCTTCCAAAGATATCCCACTCTCATCTTCCAACACTCCTCCTGAGGTTCTTTTCTGCAAGAGGATTGGGGAACATATTCTGGATCCCTTCTCAAATTCCCCAATGGGCCCAACCTCAGATTCTCCATAATAAATAAGCCAGCCTCTTGGAATCGCTTCTAAAAGGGTTTTCAAAAGTTCATTAGGTAAGTTATCCTCTATCTCACATTACTGTAACCTCGTGATACAAATGTCAGCATGCTAATGAATAGGTCATGTCCAACCTTTTCCTTTATCATATGGCTGAGCAAGAAGGGACTTACACAATCATTCACTGTTAATGTTTCTGCTACAGCTGAAGCAACCAGAAGACTAACGTGTCTATTTATAGTATTTCTAATTACGTGTGTATTAAATAGCAGTGGCACTTAATATGTGTTTTAGAATAACTTCCTTTTCCACTGACAGTTTTTTTTCCAAGCTGACTCCAATTATCTCAAGAAGCTGGGCTCGACATACTGACATACCACTCACACATATGCTTAGTACAGTCTCAGAATAGTAATGTCACTCTGCCTAGAGACTGACAACTTTAGAAGAGATGTTCAGATACTGCCTCAGGTAACCTAGAGAAGTCACGAACACATGCAGTGTAAATTCAGCATGATTGCCTTTCTGCTCCTCTTTTTTCCTAGTTATCCCACTGTAAGAAACCTACAGTGCTTTGCTCACTATTACTACTTCTGTTAGCAGTCCTTCGATCTTTCGAAACACGATTTTGACATTCACTTATATAGTTCCATTCAGACTGTCACAAAATTCTGTGGAATTCTGTGAATCGGTTCTTGATCTTTTAAACATCATCTTACAGACTAATATGAAAGATTTTTTTGACATAAGCATTAAAGTCCAGACTGAGTTTTGATATGAGAGCAAAGAAATATGGGAACAAAAGCTGTTTCAAAATGGTGGTAGGAGGAGATCAAAAATCTTCTTTGCAGAGGCAATATTTAAAAGGCCCAATGTATCACTTTATTTAAATTTATTTTCAGAAATTACATAGCCAGAATAAACTAGTAATTGCACAAAGTGCGTCAAATTTTGTCACATTAAGTAACTATTATATCCATTGATTTAAATGGCCTTATAAAATACCACTGATTGACGGTTGACGATTTAATCCTCTGAATCCAGTATTCCTTTTACACATTTTGAAAATCTTTCAGTCTCAACAGTGATACCGTTGTTGCCGTTTGACCTCTTCCAGAAAGAAATTATAGGAAGCTAATTTTGCTCTGAAAAACTGAGGACATAAAGAGAAGAAAGCAGAGAAAGAAAGTGTAACCTTCGACTTCATAGTCAGCAGCAGCAAAAATAATTTAGTTCATATTTAACTACTTGGTAGCTGTACCTTTAAACATTACAGTCACCTTGTTTGAACAGAGGATTCCTTTCATAGCACTGAAGTGGAAAAATGTGCATTTACATTTTGAACCCTAAGAAAGACTTTCAGTGTTTTCCTAAGGAAACATTTTTTGATGGCATCACTCTTCATGTTGTTTCATTATTTCAGATAGACTTGCTCCCACTGTGCAAAAGACTCTTCAGCATCTGGTAAAGTTATTTTCCTATTTTCGTGGAAACAGGCCAAGATGTGCAGTAACAGCTAGTAACTCTGTAATAATGAAGTAACTCTTTCCTGGAAAGTCAGAAGTTTAAAATTATTTTAAAATAAATATCTAAAAAGCAATATTACAATGTAGAAAACATAGTTCACTGCATTACTCCCTTAAAAGAAAATATTCAAAATGTATGTACGGAAGGAAGCATTATTATGCAGCATATTATTATTTAGTAGCTAGAAAGTCATTCTACGTACTTACCCCTGTTCTGCTAGTCCATATGGCTACATCTACTCTGCGCCACAAGCAAAGGTCTGGGTCCGTGATCATTTATAGGCCTGCCTCGCACATTTTTTAGCACGAACAGCTGAGAAAACTTGATGTTATTTCAGGGATCTCATTCAAAGCAGGGAAATCAGGTTTCTGCCATCCCTTCATGAGGACCTTGGCTAACAATTCTAGGTATGGATGGGGCAAGAGAGCTGTGCCATGCTGTGTCCCATTGCCTCTCTGGATTTCACAGAGATGCCAGCCACATGGTTGTAGGGTCCCTCCTACGAGGGCCCTGCTGTGGGGCGTTAGCAGAACCCCTGGGCAGCCTGAAGCAAGGCTGCTTGTGGGGTTGCACCCATCCCTGCAGCAGAGCAGGATCAGTGCAGCACACGCTTGCTGACCACTGTAACAGCACGGTGGATGTGGTTTATATCAGCATGAACTGTAGACAAGATGCCAAGTAGATGTGATGAGAAATAAGCAGGGAAAGCGGGATTGTGGGAAAATCTTTTTACTTCTCCATCATTATTGTCCACCAAAAGTTAATGGGAGAGAGAGGAACAAAAACCAGATCTCCCATATCTCTGCTCCATGAGACCTCCCCCATTTCTCTCTCTTGTTTTTTTATCTCATTGAGGGTGGATTTGTTGATTTAGAAATATCTTTAGGACTACTGCAGATAAGCTGAGGCTAACAGACTACACTCAAGTATTTTGCTTGAACTCTAGACCTTACTCTGGCACATCTTCCTTTTATTGTATTACTGTCTCCTCTCTTACCATAAAAAGAATGAAAATGTACACTAACCATTTTAATTGGTTTACAGGGCTCATGATGACTTTGACAACTGATGTATGTTTGATAACTACATGGCACTCATTTATTAATGTTTTGGTCAACATTTCTCCACATTTCATTCCAGGAAATCCTTCTATTCAATCCAGTCTCCAGAGGTGGATGAGCTGGGCGTGGGTACAGCTTGCTGATATTACCAAGATTTTGCTTATGTTGCAAACTGATGATCTGGGAGAAAACTTTTATAAGAATAGTAAAAATATCACTTATCTTGTGCTTTTTACCTGCTGGATGTCCTTGCTTCTCTCCCTGCTTTGGTCTTTTTCTCTCATACTCTCTCTACATACACACATAAATGCGCAAACACTGGTACCTCCACTTGGAGCATTCCCTCATCTCATCTCATCTCATCTCATCTCATCTCATCTCATCTCATCTCATCTCATCTCATCTCATCTCATCTCATCTCATCTCATCTCAGTCTCCTTCCTTCTGCCTTCAACAACCCAGTATTTAACCCCTGGAATCTTATCTGACTTCAGTCTGCCCATGTCCTAAGCTCAGTACCTACTTGGCACTATCTCCCATGAAGGACAGTGTCTCTCCCTCTGGATGAGTACGCAGAGGGGTGAAGAGCTGTCAGGATTCGAAAAAAGAACCCTTGCACACCACACAGATTTTAGGCATAGCTGAAGCCGTGCTAGACAGCAGTGCCAGCCCAGAGTTTAGATGGAAGAACATGGAGGGATCATTTCAGGGATCATGGTGAGATTTTTTTCTCATGAAACCCATGGCAAGGAACACTAGAAATGAAGGAAAAAGCTATCTATACCCATATCCCAGTGTATATAATGCTCAAATACACACTCTCTCTAGACTAGAGATTTTTTTTCAGTCGTAAGACTTTAGGGCAAAGTAAGATCTTGTAAAAATTTTCACCTTGAATTTAACATGGACAGTGTTTTACAAATCTCAGCAACAGAAGTAGTTGTTTTGTTTTGTTTGGGGTTTTTTTTCACCTATTTGCACTCACAGTTCTAGCCAGCAACAGAAAACATGATCAGAAAGGATAAAACAAACTGGGAAGTTTTAATTTTCACATAGGTTATGGTGTATTTTTTCACCATAAATGATTCTCATTTCTCTCCCACTACAGGAAATCACTGATTTACAAACATTCACCACGGGACTGGTGGGAACAGGGAGCACAGGGAACTATACTTTCATTTAAAAAGCAGACCCCTTTTTTGGACTGTACTGACTAAGCAGTGTTCTGCTGACACAGCAAAACAAACAAACTGCCTAACCTCCTGCCACATTCTGCACTGACTAAAAATCTCTTCCAAGGCTCTTGTCTCTGTAACTCTTAGAGGTGTTTTAAAAATATTGGGGGGCAGGATTGTTGTTGTTTTGGGGTTTCTTTTTTAATAAAGATTTTTGTAATTCATAAATGTTAAAAGTCCTTTGTGCTTCTGGACAGTTGCCAGATATGAAACCTTTAACCCTGCTGAAAATTTCGTCTAGTGATGTCTTGAGAGTAATTAAGAACAATAAGAATCATGCTAAACTGAAGGCAAAGAGAATTTTCTGTGAAGGCTGATTTTGCATGTTTCATTTTCATTGACAAACTTTGAATAAAGGAATGGCAATTTCAGAGCTTAGTAAAAAGAAATCCTGAATCATTATTAATACAGATTGTCCTTGCCTATTGCCTACCTGTTGCATCTTCTTTCTGTGCCACAATTGAGACACTTTGATAAGAGAGGTTATATTGTGCCCTTTCAAGAAGACACCAAAGGCAGCACTTCTGAGTTTAGGGCTAAAAACCTACAAAGGATTACCAGGTAAGCAGCAACATACTATCTGGTTTTGAGCACCTGGATTCACATCAGAAAACTTATAGAGAAGTCTAAATATTAGTTTGATTAGATATCTGGTTATGATTTCACACAGTTCCAACCTGCTGGGAATTCCCCCTCTAAAAGCCTCACATTCCTGTAGTATTGCAACAAATGAAGCCATCTTAAAATCACTAAGAGTGAAAGTACTGTCCAGCAGTACATTCATGATATGTTGATAAAGCAGTTTAAACTACAGCACATGTATTCTATCTAATAAACTTGAACTAATGAAGAAAAATCCATGCAATCCGGTGTAAAGAGGCTCAGCAGGAACATACAGTGACTTAACATGTGTGCACACCTGTGCGGATCTAAGGACTTTCCTAAGTCCTTGCAGTAATCTGTCATAAATGGAAGGAACAGAGGTGTAGCAGAACAAACTGAAGAAAAAGAATGCAAAGCAGCAAGTAAAAATGGCTTTGTGGGGCAGATGCAATAGACAATTTAGGTCCCTAGCATACACCTAGGATTTAGATGGTGATTATGTATTTAAATCTGATTCTCAAACCCAGACACCCTCCGCTCTTCATTCTTTCCCTTAGAGTCCTCTGCATTCTTCTAAGGACAATGAGAATTTTCCAAGTCACAATGAACTGGATAATTTGATGCCTAGATCAATTTCAGGATCCAGAAGACATTTACTTCTGCTACAATACGTGAGGTGACCAGTCTGATTGGTATTCTCAAACCATTCATGAAACTCTTCTGGAGCCCTGGGGTCTCTACAAATGTGGTAGCAAAGCTGCATTGTGCTCAAAGAGGGGACCTGCAGAGGAGCTTCTGCCTGTACTCTCTCGCCACATTACACCCTAAAGGGCAGTAGACTTACATATTGCGTTCTATTCAGAACCATGCTAACTACCACCTGAGACCACTGTTGTATTTTGCTAAATAATTCATCTATGTGAAACACAAGAGTGATACTCAGAACATACCCGAGAGATCATGAGTTTTTGCTCTTAGAGAAACACAAGTAGCAAACTTCAAAAGATTCCTGATTCCTCATAGATTTTCTTTCTGACTCAATAGTTCTTGAAATTTTTCCTGCACACTTTCAATAAATACAATGAAAAGCATTCTCCTTTACTTTTCTTTAGTGTCTGAATCTAATTTTATTACACATGGTGAAAGTAATTAATATAAAAACCTTGAAGCAGAGCAAATCACTGACCAAAGCCTTATTCTTCATATACAAATGCTATAAGCAGTAACCTATACTACAAAAGATGGGCATCACCAGCCGTGCTTCTTAAAAAATGTATCTTAAAAAATAGACAAGTCCTGCCCAGGTGTTTTTTAAAGCAAGAGTTTAGAGTTGTGCTCTGAGAATTGCACCTCCAGAGAATAAGGAGATCCTTCTGAAAGCCCAGAGCAGATGATGTCTGCGCTCCAGAAAGGGGAAACATTCAAAAAAGGTGTCTACTCTCAGCAGTTCCTTTTCAAGCATTCCTACCACTTTGCTAGTTTCAGGCAGCAGCCTGTTGATTTTAGGCAATCACATTCTTAAAGTATTGCAGGCTTTGGGTTTTGTTTTGGTGCAATCCATTGCCAGAAACACCGCAGAGGGAGACATGACGCCAATTCAGTGTTCTGAATTCACCAAGAGAAATGGACTGAAAAATGATAAAGTAACAGATGGACCTAACTTTGGCCAATGCAGATTCTGTATTCTCCAGAGAAGCTGCTTAAAGCATGGGAGGGCCCACCTCCAGATGGTGAAGAACCTTCATCTTCTCTAGATACACTAGTCATTTCCTGTAATTACTGCATTGAACTACCTTCTTCAAGCCAAATAAATTCTTGAGGCAAATCATTGAGGCAAACAGAAGTAACTGCACAATATAGCAAACTTTTGCCATCTGAATTTTGATTAAGAACAATATGTTTCACCCCAGTTTAAAAGTCTTTCCAATACTAATTATAGGAGGAAAATGCTTTTTTCTAATCTTGTAAAAGTAGTGCAAAAAGAAAATTAACAATCTGAAAACATATATATATGTTGTCTTTAAGAAAATATCTTGAGTAGAGTTTCTAAAATGTCTCAACTCAGCAGTAGCAGTACAAATTTGCTTTTGTTACTGATTTATTCACAGGAAATGGCTTTAAAGCATAGCAACACACCACAGATAGGATAATTAGGTACCGTATTTTGGGCTCTCACAGTAGGTTTTCCTCTAATATACCAAAAGAAGAATATTTTTAAAAAAAATTTAGAAACCTTCTACATCTCTTAACATCCGGAATAATAAACTGTCTTGCTACCTTTGCACAATCTGTAAGTCCCCAGTATCTGCAGGAAATCCACAAGAAAAACCTCACTTACGCACATATTCACCACAGCAAAATCTCGTGGTCGGCAAGGTGAAAATAACAACTGAAGCCTGATGCAGCTGGAATACATTTGAAATACAAAAAGACAAAACAACCTACTCCTTAGCTTTATTTTGTCTAGAAGAAGTTATATTTTATTGCATTTTATTACAAATGTATAATCTATGCACACAAACATGCCATTAAAATAAACAATTATTATAAGCCCCAACATTTTACAATTATTTTACTGTGGATTTTAAAAATCATTGCAATGTAAAATGCTTATGTTCTGGGAGGATTCAAATGTAATTTAGTCATTCTATGATACTATAATCCTTTATGTCAATAGAAACCTTCTGTGCTTGTTCAAACCTGTCTACTCTCGAACTGCCTGAAATTGATGTTTGACCTTCCGGGTTTAAAATCTACACATATATTAATTTACACCCGTAACTGCACATTTTATAAAAACATGGCTAGATAGCTATTAAGAAAATAAACTATGCCCTATTTTAATTTAATGCATACCTTATTAGGTGATATTTTTAGACAAGCATTCTTAGTCATACAAGGAAGTTTTACACTATGTCCAGTTTGTTGAGTGCCACTCTACAATACCTCTGTCTTTACAACACAAAATACTTCTCTCAGGGCTTCATAGCCAACATATGTACAGAAAGCATGTAGTTAGCTTCAGAAACATAAATTTCAGACACGTTAGTTCTTTATTTTGAACAAAAGACTAGGGAGGGGTGAATCACTGCTGTCCAAACAAAAGCCAAACAGGAATGTTTTCTAGGATTTGAAAAGGTTACACTAAATTTGCTTGTTTGTTTTCTTTCAGTTTTATGCACTGTGGCACTTCCTAGATTCAGCCAGAAGCTCAAATACAGTGCTAAGAGAAGAACTCTTCCTCTGCTACTGTATTTCTGCTCTGATGAGAAACAGGAAATACCAGCAGCCTCATGAGAGTTCCTGTTCTCTGCAGATCCCCAGCTCAAATGGGTATCATTACACAAGCCCATCTGAGCCTGAAGACTTTTTGAAATTGTGGGACACAAAAAATCCTAGCAGAATAAAGTAGCCTTATCATTTGAAGACCCTCATAAATACATAGTGAAACAATACTATTTATATGACATGGCTACAACAAGCCTTAACTATTAACAAATATTGAATGGAAATATTTCCAAGTCTATATACAGGTATTTAAAATACACTTTAACAAATAAATAAAAATAAACATTTTAAAACAGAGGTTCATGTCTTTACTTTGCAATAGCTTCAAGTGATTAGATTTCTCACAGGTGTCTTTTCATACCTTTTCTGATAAGCAGAACTTCAAACTTTACCATTAAGTATATGAAACCTTGGCCTCTGTAAACTGCAGTTTTCAAATCCTTGATTCAAAGTTTCAAAACTCGAAAGGTATTCAGCTTCAATTAACAACAACAGAATTCATGAGCAGAGTGGCTACACTGGTGCCAAAAGTAATGCTGGCAACAGCCAACAGCAGTTGCTTGGAGTATAAAAAAGACAAACAGAGGGATCCTTTCTCTAGAAAGGATTTTGGCAATCTAGTAAGGGACCTTCTGAGACAGAAGGCGTATTTGGGTCATTATGTTTACTGGCAATATTAATCTTAAATTTCATTTTGAAAACAATCATATTTTTGGCCTCAGGATCTTGAGGCGATGAATCCAACAACTTAACTATGCATTGTGTGAAAGAGTGCTTCCTTTGTTTTGCTTTCAGAGTTCCTGTGTTACAAAGAGCATAATGATTCCTTACACGCCTTCTCCATGATTTTATTATGCTTTTTCCTCTCAACTCACCTCTGATCTTTTTCCACACCAGAGGGATCTCTCCTAATCTATTAACTCCCTGTGTTCCATACTCCTTACCATGCTTCATATGCCTTACTTTTGTATTTTATATCCTAATGTCTACTTTCTGAAATGAGGTAACTATGACTGCAAGTAATGTTCAAGATGAGAGCATATCCTGGAAGTATTTAGCGGTGTAATGACTCTGTTTATTTTATTCTCCACTGCTTTCTTCATTCTTTTCTTGGCTTTGGCGGGTAATGTGTGAGCTGATGTTTTCAGAGGCCTGCCCAAGGAGTCCAAGATGTCTTTCCTTCAAAGTATGCTCACTCAAAATTGATTGCTTGGCAAACATAATTGAGGTTTGCCCCCACCCTCGTACATTACCAATATTAAGACTCACGATTAATCTTTTTATCCACTGCTAAGGATCACAGAGTCCTCTGGCAACCAGCCCTAGTTCTGGCCATCCTGAACGATTTTTGATTATTGGAAAATTTCTCCGTATCCTTGTTCCTCCACTTTTTTAGTCCTCCTTATGAATAGCGGTCATCTTCATGGTCCAGCACATCCTCTTGTGAGACTCCAATGGAAATCTCCCAACACCAGGAAAACTTACTCATATTTTGACCATTATCCTTGAAAGGATCTATTTTTATTTTCTTCTGCAGAAGTTTTGCCTTTTCACAAACCATTGTGGAGGACTTTGTGAAAACTTTTTTTAAAAAAATATGAGTACTCTTGACTCACTAGACTGCCATCATCCACGTGCTGTTGACTCTTATTAAGAAGCTCAATACATGAGCAGGAGTGTCTTCCCTCTACAAAAGGGTTTTGGGGTTGGCCATTAGTTCTATTCATTATTGTAATTTATAAAGATTTTGCTGGTAATGCTGGTAATGAAGACAGAGTCTGTAAGATGCCAGAGCACTCAAGGACTTCTAAAGTGTGCTATCACATTTTCCTCCTTAACCTCCTCAGACAGAGTAACTGCTACAAGTGCCATGTTACACACAGTATTTAGTTCACTATTTTAATATTTGAGTTATTTTAAAACTCCAGGGTGGCTCTGGTAACTGATGGTAAACTGATAATTCTTACCCATAATTAAAAAAAAAAACCAACTTAATTTCTTTTAAATGGAGTATTAGACTGGCATTAAAAAAAAAAAACCCAACGAACCCCAACAAAACAACCCTACAGGTTTTCTACCTATGTAATCCTATAGATATCTTCAGTATTCTCTTACAGAGCTGCATCTTTCCGTGGTTTCTTGATGGCACCCACACTAGGAACTGGATTTGGTATGGATAGCTAAGTAAAACCATTTTCTATTACTATAAAACATGAAGATGAAAACTCTCACAAAAGCAGCTTGACTAGGTCTTAAGAGAATTATGTATCTTTAAGAAAAAGACTAAACTAGGCTTAGTCACTGACAAAAGAAGGTAACACAGGCTGTGGAGAGCTCCAGTGAAGCAGCAAGTACAGGCAAAACTTCTGTCCTGTCCTCATCCCACTGAAAGAACCACTCAAGATAGACAGCACTACCAGATCAATACATTTTTAAAGGAAGGCCTTAAAATTCTGAAGAGCTTTGTAATTGTGGTTGATGTTCAAATAATTTGATTCAAAGATTTTCGGTCGTAAAGAGGTTTTGCAAGAAGAACACAGAACATAGGAACCTATTTACCAAATCAGAAAAGGTGGTCAGAGTAGGAGTTGCGATTACTATTCTATTTGCAGTAGCACTCAGCTAATCTGCTGCAGATTCAGAATAAAAGATTATAGAAAATTGCAAAAATCAAATCTCTTCTTAACTTTCTAAATGAGATTTAGAATTTTTTTTGTATTCTTAGTTTATGCTATCTTGAATCTTCATTAATTCTAGACTATTCTGCCTTGTGCAAATCCATTCTATGTAGTAAATTTCAATTCTGTTACTATTTTTTAATTTATTTTAAATGCACTACCTTAAAATGCCATTAATATACTCTGGGGGTTTATATTCTGAGAGAAGATATACAAATCTTGTAACTATCTCACATATCACTTCTATCTAAAATGTCTTAAATCTAATGAGTTTACATGCTAAATTTCAATCAATCATCATACATTTAATATAATTTTAATTTCACTGCATCTGGTTTTTATCTTGGTTTTTTAGAACAAGACATATTAATACAAGATGTTCTATGACAATTTGTATTCCCCAGAAATACTAATGAGTATGAGTTAGGATAGATTACAAAAAAGCCTCTGAACACTTCTGCCCCGGGGTTTTAAGGGTCCACTGTTTCAGATATTTTTGACCAGATTAAGAAAAACATAGCATCTGGATGATTACTTCCAAAATAGACTTTGGAAAGGTTCCACTCTCTCTAAGCTTCTACACAGCACCTTTCTCTATTCTGTACTCTCCTACTGGTCCATTTCCTTCATTTTTCTCCTGTTCATGTTCACGTCTGACTTTGTTTCCACTCCACAAGCATGCAGAATTTTACAATGTACTTTTTTTCTGTCACTTTATACAAGTCCTGCACAAAAACACAACTCTAAAGACCTTTTTATAACACTGTTACAGATTGTCATTTTAACAGTATCATTTGTCATCTGAATAATGTCCCTGGTGCAAGACGGCATTAGTGCATATCCCAGCCTGTAAAATATACTGTCAGCCAGTCCTGATAAGGGCCTTTCAGCTGCAGACTGTTCAGACTGTATTAGACACACTCACATTAGGTCTGCATATTGTCAATATTCCCCTGATCCCTGCAGGCTGTGGAACTGCAGTCTGGCTTCCTCTGCCTGCTCTAGAATATTTCCTGTACTTAGTTTTTCTGTATGTCCCCCAGGCCAGACTTCCAGGCAAGGGCTGACAGTGTACATGTCCTCCCTTGAGCCTCTGGGGACTCTGCTGTTGGGATTCATCCTTCAAGAACATGTGAGGTTGAGCCATTACGTGCATGTGCTTCCTTGTTGTAGATGGTTTTTAAATTAATTTTGGGCATTTTTTCAGGTGAGATCATAGGACTCTTGGGAGACAAGAAATCCAGTCCAAACCCATCCTTAATACTGCCAAAAGTTTCTCCTCCATATCATGGGATCTGCCTTCCATGCAGCATACTTTCCTCTTTCCTGGCTGGCTCCACAAAGAGTCCCTGTTATAATAAAAATATTATCTCTGTTTTTCTGCCTTTCCTACGCTTCCTGCCTGAGAGCTTCCCTGGATAAGCCAATACAGGGTGTGACAGACTTCTGCAATTGTGGCCCTGAGCACGGCACCCTCTGCAGCCCATCCACCTACTTACACAGTGCTGCTTGCAGGTGGCCTGCAAGTTCACACAGGGAGTAGCTGACATACTTCTGTACCTCCACTGACTTGAGCATTGCATTTGGAGGTGTGCTGTCCCTGATGACCAAACATGCTGTGCTGAGGGCAACTGTCAAAAGACAGCCTAGATAAAACTTTTTAGCTGTCCCTCCACCCATGCACTGGAGCTTGCCAGCAGTTCGGTTTTTAAGACTCTGCATTAGACTGTCATTTCTTTGTCTTCCTTTCTGGGGGATTTCCACATTCAAACCACTGTCCCCAGCAGAGCTTTTGGAGGAGACTGACTTCATGAAGGATGTGGCTACCTCATTGTTGTAAGTCAGGACAATTCAAGCTTTTTCATCACTGTAGGCAAAACTGAACATAGAGGAGGCAGAGTAACCGCCCTTGGCTCCGTACCCTGTCCTGTCACTACTCTGTGAGTCCACTGGCAGCACAACCTCTCCTTTAGCTGCAAGAGGTGGAGATGAGGACCATGCAGAACGGGGCTGAGCATACACAATGCAGAGCTACCAGCACCCATTAATGCGGATTTTGCTTGGGCTGCTCGGAGAGAACCTTGCCTATGAGAACTGCTCTGCTGCTGCTATTGCCACATTGAAGTAACACAGGTACAGAGCTGAACTGCAACAACTGCAGCTCAAGATGAGACTCCCTCTGTCCTTTCTTTAAGGACGTGGTTCAGCCACCCCTGTTAGTCTCTGCAGACACCAACTCTAGTTTGATCATGCTTATACCCAGCCACAGTTTCAATGTCCTCCCATCTGCATCTGAGGGACTGAAGCTCGATGACCCCGCACTGTCTCCGTCTGACAAAGGAGCCTGACAGCATCCAGCTGAGTCCACGCACACAAAAACATTCTTGATTCACAAGAAGCGGTTCCCCCCAAATTGCAAGAGCACTTCTTACAACAGGTAAAATGTAAAATCCAGAGTTAAAAGCAACAACACGGTGAGGATAATGTTATTTTTTTCTTCAATAAATAGATGGTACTATACTGTGTATTACTAATACCCCAATGAACTGAGCAGCAGGCAAAATATGTGCTTAGGTAGAAAAGAGTAGATTTTGGAATTTAAATACGTAATCTGTAAATCTGAATTTTAGCCCCTGGAACCCTTTCCCAAAGCTGAACAGAGCTAATCACAGTGGCTTCAAGTTTTAGTTTCTTGTAAGTTTGTTTGTTTGGGATCTTTTTAAAATTGATAATAAAACCATAAATGTTTGATGGCAAAGAAAAAAATATCAGTCTCAGTCTACAGACCCTCTCAAGACTTCACATTTTTGCCTCTAAAGATACCTATTTATCATCATCTTTTGCATTACATTGTGATCAAGGGACAATAATGACAGAAGACAAAAAAATGCAGGCACTATTATCTGTAATTTATTTAGTGGATACAAGTCACAAGAAAAAAGACATACAAGCTGCTGTTTCCTTACCTTTTGTATATCAACCCACTTTCTGTCAGAAGGCTAAATTTTGTGGGAAAGCATTAAAAGCAATTTTGCAAAAGGTCGTAATTGCAACAACAGCTAGCATTTCCTAACTAACTTTGGGAACTCTTCTGTAAATTGTAATATCCAGTAGATGACATCTCTCTATTAATAGATTCAAAAAATGTCCTGCTTTTTCCTAACATGTGTGTCCCACATATGGAAGCAATTTCCTGTTATAGTATTATCTGGACCATGAAGAAGAAGACATTCACTTCCAGGAGGCTTGACTGACAACTTTTCTTGTATTTTCCAGCAGGCCTGGATACATGATACAGAAGCTCTGAGTAACAGAACTTTTACATTCTATTTATTATCCCTTTAATAGGAACAGATTTGTAGACTGATGAGACACATTAGCATGGTCATGTATGCATTTCCCTGGCAGGAGACAAGCATTATTTTCCACTGCAACTTATATGTCAACAGACATAATTTTCATTAGTGAAAATAATTTTTGGTAATGAATGCTAGCTATTTCATATATGTACAGTCTTTAAGTTCTGTAAATAAAATTATTCTAGTTTGCAAACAAAGGCTAATCAATTAAACTGGTGTCATTTAAAACAAGAGTGTCAGTCAGAAATAGATTGGGGAATTCTGATACATCTCATGCTGCCATGACTTTAAATACTATCAGCCTTTAGGATCAGGTTGTGTTTTCTGTTTTGTTTGCCCCACACTCTTTAAGAGAAACCAAAACTTAGAGATAAATAAAATAAAGTAAGTTCAGAGTACCGCACCTTCAGAAAAAAAATTGCGTAGAATAAAACCACAGCTTTCCAGGAGGCAACTTACTTAGTAAAAGTCACAAAATGGTTGAAAATAGTGTTATAATCACATTTAATAATGATTTATTTATACAGAATAAGGTACCTGAATGACTTTATAAAAAAACACAGCAGAATAAACAGTAATTATCCTGGGAAAAGAGAGGAGGTGGATAGTTCTGACCACGTTCCCCTGCACTCCTGCTGGCTTGGCTGTGTCTGCCAGGTGAGGGGGTTGCAACACTGCAGCTGCAGAGCCTGGCTGCAGATGCATTTACACAAATAGAGCTCTACATGGGCTGGAAGACCCTACTTGTCTGGATGGAGGAGGAAAGCAGGACAAGGTGCCTCATGGAACAAAGCACTTCTGCTACTCAAAGTTGCATTCACACATCATGCTGCTAACACAACATGCAGCCACAGTAAATACAGTAGCGAAGCATGCCTGGTGTAAATCCAGATGAGATGATGTTTGTGCTTAAGAGTGAGAAGTAAATAGCAACAGTAAAATGTTAAACATAACCTTAAAAGAAGGATGGAGTGTGGAAAGAAAGAAATTGAGAGAGATATTTCTAACTGTAAAGAACACGATTTTACACATTTAGTCACCAGATAGTAAAGAGGTGAAGAAAAACTTACAGGACCTAAATAAAGCACTGTGGTCTCTTCTGTGAGTATTCTTACAAATTACTAAATAGCATATAAATGGGAAAAGATGTCATTGGGGTGCTTTTAAAAATCACCAAACATGCTAAGTCTAGGACACACAGTCTGTCTATAAACTAATTACAAGCAGGCTGCATCACATTCTTTCTCATGAAGTTGCCCATTACAGAGCCAAATTTAGGTTAATTGTGAAGCTGGAGACAAATGCAAAAGGATTTCAGTTGCTGAGAAATGTTTTGCTTTACTAAAAAAAAACTCAGAAGAAACAGAAGGGGGAAAAAAAGAAAAAGAAGAGAAGAGAAAAAAGAAGCATCTCCGGAGGTTTACTGCTAGCTTAGTTTCTGGTTTGTGTCAACTTGTTTATATCAGCTGCTGATTTGCGTCACTGGCTTGGCTTTGTGGTTGTATCTGGGGCCTGATGGACACCCTGGTGCATTAAGAAATTCACCACAACAGTACAGCATGTTAAGATCAGATAGCACAGCCTAATGTTGTTTTCTTAAGCACACACACCACACACAACCCTACTAAGAAGTTACTGCAGGCAGCTAAGAGAGGTGAACTATAGGTTTGATGCAAACCACCTTTAAATTCAGATTATAGGAAAATGTCCATGTAGCACTAAAAAATTGCATACTACACATTTTTAAGGCTACCAGAAGTTGTACATATATATTTTTAACGGGTTTGTATTTCTAGGAATCAAAATACTTTATGTGTCTTCATTTCCTCTAAGTTTTTAGTAGAGGCATCTTGAGCCACTGCATATTTACTGTGTTGTTCAGGGAAATTTTTTATTTTGAGATGTAAAACATTGTTTTAGCTGTGGTTTTAATAAGCTCATCAGAAATTTTTAAAAGTAAATTCTGAATATTTGAGCTTGAACATCTGCCCATTTTCAATGTTGATCACAACATAACTAAGATGCTCTGCCTAAACCACATGTATTTTAAAATACATTTACAGTGCATAGGATGCCCATACAGAAGTCAAAGTTACACTTTAAGCTTCGTGCCCATGATTAGATGGCACATTCACACATACAGAACTGCCTAATTAAAACGCCTATCTAACTGAACATTGCAGAAATTATGCCTTCCTGCTATTCCAGATGCATGTCTTTGAAAACACTAACCAGGGACTACTGCATTTCTGAGGGCAGATTTCAGTAAAGTTTTTACTTCAGCTGAGGTTCTGCCTTGCATTTTCTGTTCAAGCTTCCAGAAAAAGCCTTACAATTCTTTCTATTTTTGTGATAGTTCATAGAAGGTCTAGTGCATAAACAAAGAGAATATACCTTAACAGACATATTTCATAAGATAAAATAGAATGTTTTCAAACCATGTTTGCTTTATGCGAACTTCCTATAAGAAACACTAAAAGCAGCTCCAAGAGCCTCAAAATATTCCACAAGCATGTTCCTGAAATGAAACATGGGTTTTCTGTTTAAAAATTACAAATTTGATCCAATTTATGTTAAGATATTAAAATTACTTCCAGTACAAATACTACAGTAAAATCCTTTTGACCAATATGTTTTACTTCTCTTTTTCTTCCTGAAAATTTCAAAATACTTGGCTTTTTCCCAATTTGAAATGAAGTCAGATTTTGAAATCTTGAATTCTTGAGTGAAGCAGAATGATTATCCCCTACGTTGTACTGATAATATACCGTATTTTAGATTGAGGAGCTGCCATTCTAGACAGTACACAATGAATCCAGGAAGACTCACCAAAGTAAAAAAATTTGCAAAGAACAATAATCCAGTTTTTAAACAATGGGTGCAGGAATAATCCAGGGAAAAGCACATCCTAGTCTGTATAGTCTAGAGCTATTTTTCAGACGTGTATGGTTCATCGCAGCAGAATGTGATAACAGAAATTATGCTGCTGCCTGCACAGAAAATGGAAGTGAATATCACAAGAGATGCTACAGTAGCTCTACACTTCCCAAAATATTCTACAATGCAGGAGTAACTCCTTGAGCAGTGAATATAATTTCCTGGAGGGATGTGCAGTATTGCCCTTATGAGGTGAAAAAGCTGACTTCCCTATCTGTCCAAGCACACAACGCCCATTCTCATCCTGAGGAACTTCCCCCTTCTCCCCCTGTCCTATGTGATAACACAAAGCACCGTATTGCATCCTGACTGACAAGGTATTCACCTACAGTCATCACTTTTGATAGATACTTTTTACAAGAGGAGCTGGAGCATATGGTATCAGAGAGAAATTTATCACTTGGCAGCTTGGTTTGCTGTGTTTGACCTGCATTTTGAAGTAAATAGCAGATTCTGTACAGAATTGTTATGATTTACTCTTTCAGAAGTATAATAAAACAGCAAATACTACAGACAGTTTTCACTGGGTCTTTATTAGTAATCTCTGTTAAAACACAGTTGAGAGTAGCAAGGGAATTTTGATTTCATTCAACAGCTTTTATAAATATTTCCTCATCTTTCTCTATATCAGCACTCCTCTGTCTTGGAACTGGGAGCTTCCAGAAACATTGTGAAGTGTTAACAGAGCTGGTGGAATCTGCCACACCAGCTGGAAGAGGCACACTGAGGATCTGGTGAGTAGGAATGAGCCAAAAATTTAGCTGGAGTAGGTCTGTGGTTTCAGGGCTGTGCCACAGACTTTGGGCTTTAAGGAATCCTGGTCCTGCTGGCCCCTGCACAGAATGGAAGAACAATGAGGAACAATAAGGAGCAATTTGGCCATGGTTTGGTGTATGAAGGCTGTGCTGAAGATAGCAGAACTCCCTGGATGCTCAACTCCAGCACAGGCAGGATGGGAAGAAGAACACAAATGGGATGAGCAGTAGTCTCCAGTGGATTTGTGCACCAAAGAGGACCATCATCTCACCCACATGGGAGCTACTTCCTTTTGGGGGCCACTCTGTTCTCCACCACTACAGTAAGTCAGGAGTTTTGCCTTCCCCATGTTCTCAGGACTCTTTTGGTTCAGCCATCCCAGAGAGTTTTCGTGGTTCCCAAATTCCACCCTTTTAGGCCTCCTTAAAAATAGCAGAAGGGCCCCAAAGTATGCCACTAAGACAGAGAAATTTGGAAAGGAGGTTTTGCAAAAATATTTACTATGTGAACACCCTTCTGCTGGTCTACATAGGAACTGAACTAAGTGACCAAGGGAGAAATCTGAAACCAAAGCTTCTAACTGAACCCACAATTAAATAGAAAATCAACATGCCCTGCCTGTAATGACAACTGAAAAACTATGTCAAAAGCACAAGCCTTCAGTGTCTTTATACCTTTACAATAATTTTTTCCAATTTGTTTAAGTGTGTACTAATTGAATAAGATACACAGAATGGTGTGCACTCTCTGGCGCTCTGCTGACAGCTTAAACTAATTCTGTTTGGTTCAGAGGTTTGACTAACTGCTTATTGTGAATTCTGGCTGTTAGTCACTTTACTTACTGTAGCAAAGTTGGAAAATAAAAAGTTAAGTCAGTCCTTTAGTCCAACAGTCCTCTCTAGCTGAGAGCATAAGAAAATTAAAATTTGGCTGTAATACTTACATTTTATTTCTTCAGACATTTCAGCATTGGGAAATAATTATTGTAAGGAAAAGGTGTATCTGTCTTGCTTTTTTTTTTAATAGACAAGTAACTACTTTTGAAATGAGTAACTGTAAATTGCAGCATACATAACGTTGTTTGAGTCTTATCACTTAGTTTTTCACACTCCTAATTTTATGTAACTGACATGGTAAGAAGGGGTGAGGCAGAGTTAGTACAGTTATATAATGTGATAGAGAAGCTGCTGTGGAACTCTACTATACCACGACAGAGATAGCTACAGCAATGTAGGGGAAAGTTATTCTTGGCCCAAGAAAGTCACTGCTTGTCACCAGTGAAAGCTGCTCTGATGGTAACTGAAAGCCCACCCCAGTGGTTGCAGGTACATGGACTGCAACCACTAATATTTCATAAAAAGGAATATTAGATAATGTTCAGAAGAGACTCCTGAGAATAACACTACGAAGAGAATCAGATAACCTCAAAAAGAACAAACAAGATTTTCACCCAAAACAATGAATGTCACAGATTTAACTATCCAGATTTAAAAAGGCAGAGACGAGTGAAAAAGATGGAGTATCCCCTCCTTCATTCCAGAGAGCTGAAAGTGGGGAAGATCTTGTGGACATGCCATATCAAACAAAAAATTCTCCCATGGGAAATGTCTAGCCATATGTACAGGGACAGTAGGAATGTAGATGAGCGAGTGAGAATATGAAGGAAAATAGTTTTGCTAAACAGCCTGTCAAAGACTTGGCATGCTTTGGGGTATTTATCCAAAATTTCATGTTTTTAAGCTGTTGTAAATCAGAGAGAATAGTTTTGTGAGAAATATGTAAACAGGTCAGTATGACACTCATCAGATGAATGGATAACTCATTTTAAGTGTCAAATGCTGTAATGCAGTTATTGCTCAACTTCCATATTTAACTGGTGCCAGTATCTCCGAATAAAAACACAATTTAATACATTACAATATCCACCTACTGGCTTGGTGACCACTTCAAATCAAAGATTCGATATGCTTTCTCCTTACAGTTTAACAGAACACAGGTCTGTGGCTCAGAAAATCCTGTGCCAAGTGATCTTCTGTTCCTTAAGCCTCTCTGCAAAGCAAGTGCTTCAGCCTCCTGACCACCTGGGTTGCCTTCTGCTAAACTTGCTCAAGTTTATTAATGTCTTTCCTAAAATGGAGGGGCCTAAAAATGGACATAGCATTCCAGATTTCATTTCATGACTAGAGATCTCAGGAGTACTGAGCAAAGAAGGCTAGTTACTTCTCTTGATCCTGTTAGCATAGCTCAGGAAGGTGTTGTTTTTCTTTAGTTCCAGGGCATGCTGCTGGCTCATGTGCAGCTTGCTGTCTGACAATACTCCCATGGCCTTTTTTGTGAAGCCCTTTTGTCATCTCTGTCTAGTAGTTCCTACTGTCCGAAACAGATCTTATGCTCATAAAATCCAAATTCCTGTCAATGACATCAGCTGTGCAACCAGACATTGACCCGTGGAATCCATCTGCTCTTCTCCAAGCCTTTCCTCTGCACTGGCAAGACTCGACGTAACACCACCTAGGTCTCCATAACTTTGGCCCTCATTCCCACAACTGTCCAGTCACTCCTGATTTGTTCAAGGTTCCTGCTCCAGATGTATTAATGCTGCCAATGTGCTTGAGCAGCAAGAGAAATAGCACACGGGTCGGACAAGCCTTGGCAGTTTCTTTGCAGCATGATGGATCTGAGTTCCCAGCAAGCACCAGACTTCTTAGACAGCAAGCTGGATAGGCATATTGAGCTTTCTGTACCCCTATGCTACTGTCAGTTGTGGCTTCCACTTGGTGCTAATGCATGGCTCACCAGGAGGCTGTGTTTCTTCCCCAGGGATGGCTGTCTCTACCTTGCCTGCTAGCAGCACACTGAACCAGTTCTGCAACCGCACGTCTGCCATCCTCCCCTCACAAGTCTTTCTCAGGCTGGGGCTTGACTCCCACAACTGACTGTGGTCTCTGGCTGCCGTTCCTCCGTGAAGTTACAGGTTCAGGCTTTTGCATCTGCAGGACATCTATGAAGATGCCATTTATTCTCCCTGCTGCTGTGCAGTTTGTCCCCTTGCTACCACAGCTCCTGGTCTTGGCAAAATATTTCCCCATTTAGTGCACACCTTGTGCAGGTAAGGACACTTTTCTCCTGCTCCAATCTTGGGGAGACACACCAGCTGTGCTCTGCAGTCTGAGATCTGAAATCTTTCATTCTCCCACTGGAGCTGTGACTTGAATAGAGGCTTCTGCTGTGCCAGGGGTAGTTACTCTACTTGGTGCTGGGAACTGCGCCCTGTGGTGCAACACTGCTGCTGATGAGTCCCACATGGACTTCTTCAGATTTCTGGCCCCCTTCCATGTGCCTTTCTGAGCAAACTGCTGCTTCTGAGAGCTGTGTCCTGGGACCTGTGCTCTGGGACTGCTAACATGAGCTGAATGGATACTTGAATCTCTAACCAGGATCAATCTTTCCCAGCAGTAGAGTCTGGACCTGAGGACACTGAAAAAAAACATCCCAGAAGATCTAGAATTGAAGTCCAAAGCAGCTCACCAAGCTGGAAGCACTGGAAGAGCCCAGGAAGTACCCCAGCTCCAAGGCATGTTCCCAATCTCCTAACTTGCCACTCTGAATGCCAAGTCCCTCTTTGCAGCTTCTAGTTACCATGTTCCAGAAAGAACCCTGCTGTTACAGAATTTGCCTGACTCCAGTGTGGGGTATCTTCTCATGAGGCTAGAAGTCCACTTGAATGTGTCCTGACAGCACTGTGCTCATGAACTCAATCCCCACTATCGGCACTGTCCTCACAGCAGTCTCTCCATGATGACACTGCTCCATCACCCTCATTGGTTGTGTCCCCTCTTGCAAAGCAAGCCTGGCAAAGCACCCCTAAAGCATTGGTCGGTTGTGGAGGCCATCACCACACACCCACGTCACACCTACAGCAACTGGAAACCCACCACAGGCATAGAACCATAGAATCCTTAGTTTGGAGAGGACTTCTAAGAGCATTGAGTCCAACCATTAACCCAGCACTGCCAATTCCACCACTAACCATGTCCTTAAGGTCCTCACCTACAGGTCTCTTAAATACCTCTGGGGATGGAGAATCAACCAACCACTTCCCTGGGCAGCCTGCTCCAATGCTGGACAACCCTTTTGGTGAAGAAATCTTCTGCACCTCACCAAGGTCCTCCACCAAGAGTCTCTGATAATGAGACCATGAAACTGCTCGAACACCCTCTGAGCAGGTCTTACTTATCTCATGGCTGCAGCCACCCTTGTAACATCCAAAACCAGATAGGATTTCTGTAGAAGTCATCACTTGATGTTTATGACAGATCCATACTTTCTACTTTCCAGCAGCAGTTGGTTTTAAAGAGCCTATATCGTACCGCGAGCACCTCAGGTGTGTCATTCTTAAATTCCTAAGACGTCTTTGGTGGAGAGTGTAAGGATCTAGATTTTGCTAATCTTTAATAATTCCTATGTTACTCAAAAGAAAAGTTTCTTAAAATATCACTTTTCCTTTCTCTGGGCTTAAAACTTATCTCAGTCACCCAAAAAAGAAACTATGTTATAAAAGAAGATAAGTTTATATATATAAGGTTATGCCATGTCCTTTCAATATGCATATACTGCTCCCACTGCAATGAAAAGGTTGCCTGCACACTGATGGGTAGCCTTTGGCTTAAAAGACTGACACCCTGTTTAGACAAAGACAGATATCGTCAGAAGTGATAGGGCAAAAATGTGACCAAATATTTTTCTTGTATCTTTTTACAGTGCTCACATAATTCTCTGGGCAAAAGGGTCAAAACAAAATAAAACTCAACATTTCAAAGTTCTGCTCATAAAACAAAATAAATGCCAAAACTCCCAGATTGTAACAAACTACTGTGAGATGGAGGAAATATTGTAAGAAAAATATTTCTAATCCAGAATGCCAAATAGACTCTCACATATGATAAGGAGGTAGAAAGACTATAAATACAAGAAGAATCTGGTTTAAAATGAAGTAGAATAATAAACTGAACATTTAATAATAAAGAAAGGCCTAAGATTAACTAAATTATGTCATGTGAAAGGTTATGAAGAGACAGTGAAAGAGAAACAGTGTTTGACAGGGGCATGTGCAATTCTCATTGCTATTGATAGAATTTGTATGTATATCAGAGACAATGTGCTTCATTGTATATAACAGAATTCATAAGTAGTGAGAAAAGCTCCAGAGGAATGAGGAGCAATGATTCATCACTACCATACCTTCAGCCCTCTGACTTCACTGTTAGGCATTGCCTTATCTAGTTTACATGGGACTAAAAATCCGTGGGATGAGACTGAACTCACAGTCTTTGCATATTGTCAGGAGGTACACCTGGAGTCATGAATTGCTTATGACGGATAAAACCATTGCCACAGCATCCTCTTAGATTTAATTTCAGAATTCAGAATTCAGATTTAGTTTCAGAATAAGCTGAAGCTTCAATTTACAAAAAAACCTACTTTCTTAAAATACGGGGGTTGTCCCAGACAACAGAAGCAGTGAGGATCTGCTATCTACTTCTTGCCACTAAAGATTTAAAAACTTTAATTTAAACATTTGACAGTTTTGAATATACTATTCTGACATATGGTCTCCAAAGCAAAATATTTGGGGATTTTAGTGGGGTTTTAGTTCTTCACACATGAGTACCATCTAGACATTTTGTCCCAATATGGGAATGTGGGATGAAAAATATTTCCAAATCTTGAAATTTTTCATGGAACTGAAATTGTTTGCTAGCTTGCACTAGTTAGCACAAAAGACATTTCAAAAGAAAATACAACTATTTGGTGTAAGTAGGGACAAGAACACATATTTTAGAACACAAAGGGCTAAAGTAAACTTCAGCTGCTGTTTTTAACAACAAACAAATATTTCTGTAGTCACAGGGAGTGAGCCCAAGAGGCCTGGACACTGTTTGCACGTACTGAGCTCAGAAGTGCATTGGGCTGCACCGCTTGGAATCACTCCTGTTGTGGATTCATTGCACAGCGGAAGGAAGGAGGAAGCTCTGTGAAGGCTCATCTTACATCTCCAAAGTCACCACCATTTAAAGTGAAAACCTTTGTGGTTTCTCAGACTCTGAGTGTGTAAATGATATTTATCTATGGAAGCTGAGTGGCTTGTTGAGTTTAGGAGATTCTTGGGGCAATGCTGCACACAACAGAACTGTTGGAAACATTTGTGCTTAGCAACCGCATTAGCTGGTAATCTGTGAGCCACTGCCGCAGTTACACACTTTCTGTCTTCTGCAGTGCACCTGGGCCAAGCTCCCAGGCTAACACACAGCTTTGGCTCGGGAGAACGAGATGATGCCTTTGCCAACACCCTAAGTGCTCTAAGAGGGCCTAATAGCTGTGATCAGACTCACCTGGCGACTTCTCACACAACCTCTGTCCATTGGTTCAGGAGCCCCATCTAAGCTGCCAGGTGATCTGGACTGGCCCTGGCCGATCCTCCTCCCTGCCTGGAGCTGTCAGATGGCAGGTGCTTTTAACCACACAGTCCCCTTGTATTTTGTATACACCTGAAAGAATTCACTGTAAAACTTGAAAACGGAAGTCTTGTAATTCATCACACTATGTATGAGCTTTCTAGGATGATTTTGTCAAGAAGCAACTTATGTGTATATTGACATGTTTGTGCTGATAAAGGTCAGTATGTTAAGAGCAACATTAATTGAATAACATAGCACCATGAGACTTCAGTAAAATCTGCCATGCTTTCTTTTTTTGCGGGCTCGTTAACTCCGTTTCTTAGTTAGTCAGAGTATTAGCATCAGTCCTATAAAACATCACTTAATATTGCTACTGTACCTGGTTATTAAAAAAAGTAATGACCAGCTTTTCCTTTCACCTTGTGAAACTGATACTGCACATAGCATTACTTAGAAGATGATGAAAACTTTATTTTTTTAAAAACCAACCTTAGCAAATAGTTTTAAAGTTACTTTTCCTATCTGAGATCATGAGAATGGAGCAAAACTGCTTATCTGCAGAAGAAAAAATACGAAGCAAAATATTTGATGCTTTCAATTTCCTCCCCAAAAGCACTGAAAATAAGAAGTACTAATAATTGAAAATCACAATTGAAGTACTATTGTACCTGGTTATTTTTCAGTTCCTAGGTGCAATTGTATAATCACTACAGATAGAAAGACATGACTAATCTTGTGGTTCTGAAACTATTTGCAAGTACCAGTGGGCATAAAGGATGACCTTCAAATTTTCTTCTGCACCAGTTATTTTCCCCATGAGCTATATAGCTTCAAGCTATAAAACCTAGTTCTAGGTGCACATAGCTAAAATTTAGCACCTGCTTGTCAAACTTGAGAATGAAATTTTGCAGAGAAGCAATTTGTTAACTTAATAAAAGATGGGGCAAGTATTAACAGCATGTATCCTCTGCTGTTTCTGTTTACTTTAAATGGGCAATACTGGAGTTCAGTTAGTACAAATATACTCCAGCTAACCTGCAGTGGTAGGAAATAATTCTGCTTTACTGGCACTATTCAAAATGAGAGTTCTATTGCATTATGGAAATGCGAAGAGTTAGTCTAACTTTGCTCACCAAAATCAGTATACAGTTCCTCGAGAACAAAGAATCCCAAACACTACATGAAATTTTCTCTGAAAGTCAGATTTAGGATGTAGCTGGAGGCATTGTTCCCAGTGAAGCATGGGACTGAAAAGATAAGCTTTCTGCTAGAGCCTGGAAGGCTGAACAGCAGGCTGGAGCTGGCAAATGGGCTTTGGCTCACAGTTCATCTGGCACAGTGTATGGGTTGTGGGCCTGCAGTTGAAACCGAGATTCAGGTCTGATTGTGTCAGGTTTTGAATTAATGACAGTAAGGACTGAAGACCTATGTTTATCCTGGAAATTAGGAGGAACCTGGTGCTGATGCAAGCAGCAGCAATGAAAGATTCATGGTAGATTATTTGGTATCTGGTGGTTGCCAGGCTGTAGACAGCTAAAATGAGTGTTATGCTTAGGATTTAGGGCAGAAGAGCTGTTTCACTGTGCAAGGTTTAAGTCTCTGTAGCAGTTTTCCCATTCCCTTTTAATAAAATACTTGAGAGGTGGTCTTTTTCTTTCACTCAGTAGGACTGCATGAAGATCATGGGAGCAAATACATCACTACTGCACCTTAGGAAATAGATAAGAAAAAAGCTTCACAAACCTGTTTCATGAAGCTTTTGCAAAATCAAACAATGGATGAACTTGCACCTGTAACCTGTCTTAAAAAATGTTCGAGGTGACAAAACTGATATGAAAAATTTAACAAATAACTGCAGCAAGAAGGTCAGTATTGGATTGATTCACCACTGCTCATTAGTCTTCAGTATCACTGAAGACTTAGTCCCACTTCATATTCAATATGTGCAGAAAAAAAGTCATTATGGCTATTTCTAAGCTGAAAATATTTCATCTCTTCATTAAATCTGCAACATTTTCCCCAAGGTGCTAGTTTTCCTCGGTTTGCCCCAGAACAAGAAAGGAGGAGTAAAAAACCAACTTAAAACAAACCTAAACCCAGAAAAAAAACTCCAAGAAAATCAGCTTTCATCACCTTATAGAATATCTGCTCATTTCTCTCTACAATACAGTATAGATATCTGTCATAAGACACTATAAAAGAACAAAATTTCTTTTAAAATTTGATTCAACTTTTCCATTTAGTGCATTTTGAAAGCAATAAGTGAAAATTAATATGATAATCACAAGGAAACAGGACACAAATTTATTCAGGAACTTGATCAACACACTTTTGTTCAGAAAATAATAATGCAGTACTTGAGGAGAAGGGTTGGCATTTAAACAAAAGCTGGATGCATATGAAACAATGCTTTAGATTTGAAAAAAAGGTGACAATCCTTTTTGCTTGACTGCCACACATAGAAGTTGGAAATAAATTGCTTTTTTAAACAAAAAGACATTGTCTTTTTAAATTATTGTTCATACAGAACCCGAGGTACACAAGAACAGCAATATTGTTTTCTCAACTTAGACCATTTCCTACTTCTTTTGAAAAGGATCATTACTTTTATGATTTTTAGCTTCCATTCAGTATATAATATTCAGATAAAAATTATTTGCTTTAAAATGAGTATTAGCTTGCTTTTGGTTTTGGGGTTTTTTTTTGGGCAGGAGGTTTGTTGTTTGTTTGGGGGTTTTGTAGGGTTTTTTGTTTGTTGTTTTTGTTTGTTTGGTTGGTTGGTTTGTTTTCCAGTTTCTTTTCTCATCCATTTCAGTAATGGAAAGAGCTGTACAAAATTGTCATAAAGTTAAAAAAAAATCCCGGTCTCATTCCCTTGAAAAAAGGAATGCATAGAGAATCCAAGATGACAACAACACTCTACAAACAGTAAATTTAATCACATTGTATTCAGTTTCTGTTTAAAAAGCTAGCAATTTTGAACAGAAACCACATAAGAAATGCTGGCTTAACATTCTCCTTGCCCAAAAGGAAACTTGGTTCGTTATGGATTTTTGTGAACTCGGTTTACATCCCCATGTGTGTATTATGTGCCAAACGTGAAACACAAGGCCACTGCAAAAATCCTGAAAGGTATAGAGTTAAAAGCCTTTGTGTGATCCTCATAGGGGGAGTGAGAGTGAACCACAACCACCAAAATATTCTCTTACTGCTCTGAAGGATATCTTTACTAAGGACATGTTACAGGGGTCCAGGTTAGAGCTCCCTTCATCTCCCCAGTGCCACATGAACATTGAAACCAGGACCAACTGCAAATTACTCTTCCTCCTGTTAGTCCATTCTTGGATCTTTTCACTCCTCAGGGAGGTCCTGAGGTTCTCATAAACAATTTTCACATAGTTAAAACACACACCTGGCTCACTTCTAGACCTTTCCTAGCCTCAGAGAAACCTACATGAACGCTCTGATTTCTCCTTTCAGAAAACAATCACCCCTTTTCTGTTTCCTGAAGAAAGTTTTTGTTCTCCAGTCTCCACAATGCCATCCTTCACAAGGAAATGTGAGAGAATGTGTCTGAATATTTATGGACAGTAGAAGTGGTCCAACACTACAAGACAAAAAAATTCCTTTTTTTTTTTTTTTTTTTTTGAAAATCCACTTTTCCACAGCTTCTTTTCTCTGAAAAACGTATGTCTGCTCATTAACTTGTCAGTCTTATGCAGAGTATGAACAGGACAATCTAAAACAATCCCAGAATATCAGATCCTCTCTCCCTAGAGATAGACATTTACCCATACCCATTTAGAAGTTTCTTTCTCCGTATCTGGCACCCAAGTCACCAGTAGTAACAAAGCCATTTCAGTTCCATTGAGATGTTCCCACCAGATTCTTTATGATTTCCCAACCTCTATAACCGCATGATGCTCTGAGAGGAGTCAGGACTTGCTGATCTCCCCACCCCTGAGGAAATACAACATCTACTATTTCTCACTATGCAATCAAACCAGAGACCAGAAAAGATGTGAGAGAAAAGTAAGAATAAATTTATTTCAATACACTACAATGATTACATTATGAAGAATACCTTACTACATTTGGAGAAAAACATAAAGAGAAATGACAAAAATACACAGAATGCCCTTCAGATGCTCTGTTTGGAATGTCTCTTTTCTGGTTAGTTGGCAGAAACAAGACCTGAAACTAGTGGAAAATATTTGCCGTGATAGAAATTGTGACCCAGTTCTTGAAAGAGCTGTACTCCCAGGCACAGTTTTCTTGAGTAAGAACTACTAACTTAAGAAATAGTGAGAAAACCCACCTGAGTGTAAATACACCCTTGCATATTTCCTGTAATCTTTAATCTTGTTTTAAAGTTATTTTAATAGAGAGAAAGTTCAACTTCTCTGCTAATGAAATACAGTTTGTTCCCTAAAAAGCGGCCTGCTGTTAGATTGTTCTAGAGAGGCTTAATACTTCAGTTATCAACAAAGAAACACATGGTTATGCTGGCTTCCCTGTGTAAACCGAGCATGACAGTTTTTAGAATTTGCACACAAAAGCTCATTTCACTACATAATTTTTCTAAGTTGTATACATTTGAGCTATTTAAGCTACTTGAGCTATTTTATAATAATTGCATAATATTTCTCTTGGCTCTTTCTAACAACTATATTTGATCATGAAAGAGAAAATGATGGAGGTAAGGTATACCTTTATTAGCTATATTTTAATCACAGCTAGTCTTATTCCAAACATGACCTTAGCAAAAAAGACAATTTTAGTTTTTGTACAAGAATTTGTTATTCTGTATTTGTCAAGTGTATGAACCCCAAACCAAACTTGCCCCCAAGTTCATTCTACTCTTCTCTGTCTCACCTCTACTTTCTCTAAGCTACCATGTAGAGCATTTCATCTTCTATACCAGGACAAAAAAGAAAGATAATCATTCTATCAGTCACAGGCTAAGAAAAACAGCTCCCTCAGGCAGCTGGGCTCTTTTACTTCTCCCTTTCTGGCTGTGAGACCAATCCAGGCTCCTAAAGTGGTAAGGAGTGAGCATGGCCTGTCTGTGGAGACACTGCATGCACCACAGAGATGACCAGGATAAGCCTGGCCTGGGGCTAAGGATGCTCTTTCAAGCAGCTTGGGAAGACATTGGAACAGGCACCACAGTTTCAGCTGAAATCCAGCAATTCATTAAAACAGTGTGACCATCAGCAGTGCAGATAACAGCAGGTTGAACTGTCCCTCTCTGGTCTTGGACCAGCATGAGGTTTGTATGATTGAGCACAAAGCCGACTGACACAAACTGTCTGACTAAATGTGAGAATATTACCAGTGAAACCAGTCTGACACAAGGGCTCAAGACATCAATGCCTCTGTCATTCAAGTTGCCTTATATCACAGCTGAGTAGGACAGGGCAGAAAAACATAAGAAAAACAGAAATTCTTTAAAGTCTTTTAACTGAACAGAGACAAATATGTAAAGATACAACTAAAGTAAAGTGTAAAAGAACAAGGTTTTTTCAGTGAACAATCCACCCCCCCCATTCCTAATATAATTTTACATCTCTGTGTTACTAAAAAGAAAATAAGCAGCGCATTTATTGAAAAAGTCTGTTTTTATCTAATAGACTATTTTTATCAGAGAGAAACTTGAGTCTGAAGCAAGCAAATGCTGTCAGCTGCAAACCACTTAAAGTATTATTAAGTTCCACAGCATGTTTGGGTCAACGGAACAATGGCACATACTAGGGGACAATTTAGTACTCCTCTGTCTAAGAAACATGGTTATATTTTGAGTATACACTGATTTCTTGTTTTTTAAAGTGCAAAGAGGACTGTGAAATTGAAGTATCTTTAGCCATTCAGGGTCAGCAGCTAATTCACAAAAAATGATACAAAATTCAATACATTTTTCCATTTTATGTAAGCAATATTTCCTTTTTCAAGGTGCCTCTAAGAGATGAGGCCAACTCTCTTACTCCACAAAAAGGGCTTTGTGTAGCTGCAGTGCAGTGCTTACAAGAAGGCAAAGTATGCCTTCGGAATTCTTTTCCCAGCATTTTTTTTACAACCTATGAATTAGTAAAAATGAGAATAGTATCCAGCCACCTTGAAAATATCTCAGCATTCAGACCTTTTTCTGCGTAAAAGAAATATTAGAGTCTAATATTACAATTAACTGTGATTCAGCTTTATGTAAAAATCAATGCTTTTTAAGAAGTTAACACGTAAAAGACTAATTCCGTAAAGCAAGCAAGAAAGACTCTCAGTTTACTTGAACCAGCAGGATTTGACCCAAATTATTATTTGCCTCTAACATGGATCTTGTGTTGCTGAAGTGTATGAAAAGAATTTCCAAATCAGCAACCCACAACTATAATTTGCCAGTATGTGGCTTCATATCAGAGGTTGCAATGAAATGTTTGTTTTTATTCTGTGAAATATGGATGTCTCTCACTAAACTCAGAACTGCACATTAATATAAACTTGGAGTAAAATAATCAAAAAGGGCATACTTACTTGTGCCAGAAAATGAAACAAAACAGAGAATCTGAAGAAATTTTCTTAGATATATTACTCTTAAACTTTATAATATTTAGTAGCTGAAAGCTATTAAAATAGCATTAAATCATCTAATTTGATCTTACCTATGGAGGTAAGGGGCCATTAGATTTTACCCAGGTACCTGTACATTAATCTGTTCGCAAAATATTTCCATTCTCAGGTGATTAAAGTGTGTGTCCCAAGCATAGACAAGGGTTTGGCTCTCAGTAATGACAGATGTTAACTAAGGCAAGATGAATGATATCAGCAGGCAAACCATACCGGCAACTGCTGAAGGAAGCAAAAGATCTTGTCTACCCAGAGACAAAGCTCTTTCCCAGTACTGAAAGTATTAGTATGAGCCTAATAAGTGTCTCAGCATTGAAAGTACCTCAGCACAAGTACCTCAGCATAACTTTATTTCTAATAAAGAGAATTAGTCCTACCTCGTAACTCTCCTGCAGTTCTGCTTTTGTGATCCTCCTTTGAACCATCTCGAGGAACTTCAAGGCTGAGCAGGGACAAAAATAAAAGCATAGGGGAAAGATTAAAAGTGTTGTTTGGAAATTACCTAACCATCAGTTTAGCAGCAGCTCCTATTAAAAAAGAAAACCAAATCATGGAATGAATAATCAAACCACTGCATGACTGAAGTAGCACTCATCATAGCTGTGTTGAAAATAAATTGGGCCAGATCATAGTTTCTTTCTGTGCAAAGAGTAACATGCTTTGAGAGGGTAACATTTTGTGCATAAGGAAGAGACAGCAGATGCCATATATCCATCTTTTGTAGAGTTTTTGACAGTTTTTCCCATATCCCTAGTTTGCTTATGCAAATGTTACCTACTCTAGAGGAAATATGCACACTGAAGGTATAAAACTGATGGAAAACTTATTTAGAAGTAGCTATCATTAATTCACTACCAATGTGACATTTTCAGGAGTCTGCCCTGGGGCTCATACCATTTGATGCATTAGTTCTTGAAGTGGGTTGTAAAGTAAAGAGGAAGCTTTTTAAACTGGCAGTTACACCAGCCTGTGAGGAACTGCAAGTGTTTTGGGCAGGAGGGTTGTAATTCAAAGTGATCTTGACAAACAGGAAATAAATCTGAAAAAGGAGACTGCAATTCAGTAAGGACATGTGCAAGATGTAGATGCAGAGCAACAAGCATACGTACAAGTTGGGGAATGTTTAGCTGGCAGCTGTGCTGAAAAGGATCTGAAACAACAGGATTGACGCGCTGTTAATGAGTCAACAGTATTAATGCCATTGGTAAAAAGCACACATGACTATCATGCAGGAGATTGATAAAGTTGTTATTTTACCTTTTTCAACTCTAAGGGCTTAGCTGCAATACTGTGTTTGATTCGGGTGCATTTTAAGAGAGATTTGGACAAATTTCAGAGTCTAACAAAAAGCAACAGGGATGGCTAAAGTCTCTAACACATAATATCTGAAGATAGACCAAAAGCACTGAGATTGTTCAGGCTGAAGAAGAGACCAAGGGGAAAAATCGTTTTAGTTCAAATTCTGAAGAATTCTCCTCCTGACTGACACATAGAGGAAGGCAATAATCTACTCTCTTTGCAAGTAATAGGAGTAATATGCATATGCACGGATGCAAAAAAGGCATTATTATCTGAGACAGAGATGCAATTATCCCACTCTACTCAGTCCTTGGGAGGCCACACCTGCAGTACCGTTCTGGTCCCAACAAAAAAAGATGCAGACAGCCCAAAGAGGTTCCAAAGAAGGGCCACAAAGATGATCAAAGACTGAAGGAGTTAGGTCTTTTCTCCCTAGAGAAAACAGGGCTTGGACGGACCTCATCACAGTATCACAGTACTTAAAGGGTGTGTACAAGGCCAGAGGCTCTCCCTTCACAAAGAGCCACATGGAAAAGACAAAGGGCAATTGGTACAGGTTGCACTGGGAGAGGTTTCATCTCTGTATGAAACAGGAATTGTGAGAGCAGTCAATCATTGGAACAGCCTCCCCAGGGATGTGGTAGAGGCCCCATTACTGGAAGTTTTCAAGACATGACTGGACAGGGTGTTAGATATGCCCATTTAGGTATGCTCCCTTTCACATGAAAAGTTGGACCAGATTATCTTTTGAGGTCTTTTCCAACACATGTTGTTCTACAAAGTTTTTCAGATCACAAGTAAAAACACAGCTGGAAACAGTGGGTGAAGACACTGTGTAAACTCCAACTGTGGAAGATTTTTAAGAACAGTGTGTGATAATATATGTATGACTTGCCTTGCCTTAGAGAGGCCAAAGAAACTGCAGGTCACTTCAGAGTCCTGTGTTCTATGATTCTGGGGCAAGCATATCAAATAGACTTTTCTCTCCACTGTTCATTTGATTAGTACCACTTGCTGCAACTAATACAAGTGGTAAGCAGAATTAATACAATGAGCTAGGCTGAGAAAGGCAGGCTCTACCAGCTTATTAAAAAAGAAATAAGTTTGGGCAGTGCAAACAAAAGAAGAGAGCTATGAAACATCAAGATTACATAATAATGAAAAGTACAGCAAAAAGCATAGTGAGAACTTTAAGTAATTTCATAACCATTCACTAGTAACTGGACTTATGTATGTATAAAAGAATGAGGATTCAAGTGTACTCCAGCTTTATCCATTAATGCAGAGAAGTGAGCTGCAGTGGGGAAATAGAAAAACAAAACCATTCAGAGAAGGTGATTCAGTAAGCTTTACATGAAAGCTTGAGAGAGTTGGGGTAATACAAAATTTAATTCTTTGAGGATCTGAGGACCTGAGTAAGAGAAATGATCAAGAAACCAGAGATCTACCACGTAAAAGTAGAATAATGGAACCAAGAGCTGAAATGGAGATTGATAGAAAATTACTGTATTTGATAGATAGAGATAGACTACCTATGATCTTATGAAAAGACTGTTAGTAATAAGACCTTAGCCATGAAGCAGTTTGCAAAATCATAAAAACACCTAGCAAGAAACCTTGTTCATCAAAATACCAAAGAGATAAGTAAAAGTATCTAGTAAGTATTTCAGGAGTAAATCAATTAACCTCGATCCTGCTATTTTCCAGTATATTAGTATTACGTGATAGGTTTTCCATTTGAGTGATTTATGTACCTGCATCTGAGATCTTTGTCCCTGATGTGGTCAGGTTGCTATGCCCTTGCTTTAAAAAGCCTTTTTGCAGTGACAAGAAAACAGTAGCAAAACACATGGGAATTGAATTCTGCATCCTGAAGCAAAAAACTTCTCTCTATTCTCTTGCAGCAACAAGGAGTGGCTGCCTTTAGATTACCTGGCTAAAAAGCAAGAAGATATGGAAAGGCTATAAGATGAAGTTGTATCAAGAAAGAAAAAACATTACAAACACAGAAAAAAGAGGCAATACTATGTTAAGTACGAATTCTGTTTGTGTTCCAGGAGTAGACAGAGAAAGCCTGACAGAAACATCCCACAGAAGGAAAAGAAGAAGGATCAAGGACAATTCCTAGATTTCTGCTTTCAGAAACAAAATAACTAAGTTAATAAATGTACAATAAAATGAGAAACAGAGAAAAGAAAAACTTTTTGCCAATATTTTTTTTATAAATGAAGTCATGCCTGTACTCTGAAGGTAACAGAATCAAGATAGGCATGTAAGTAGGAGTTAGAAAATGTAGAATTGATAAAATGTACATAGAAACAATAGCTAAAATAGATACTCATTATGAATCGTGACAGGGTAAAGATATATTTAAAAACCCCTGACAAGATGGGATTCTTAAAGATCTCTACAGGTGGCAATAGAAGGTTGTAAGGTTAGTCAGCACTGAAAACTGAACAGTAGAAAAGTATCTTCAGTCAATTCCTCATCTCTTGCTTGATGGAACAGGCAGAGCAAAGACTTAGATGTTGTCTATGTTGTGTATCTGAATTGCAGGATTTTTTAAAAACTACAAGCATCTTTACAAGTAATTTCTGTTCTTGCTGTGCACAGTAGTTAAGGAGAAACATTTTATGAAAAATAGTGTTCTGTTCATTTTGCTTTCAATCATCAAACCATTTAGATGTTTAATTAGTGATTCACTAAGTTTCATTTTGAGTTCATATTACCCAGAAATTAATCTGAATGTCAACTTAAACTGACTTCTAAAGCATCTTTATAAACCTCATATGTAACTTTGACAGAACATTAAGTAAGACAAATTAAAGCTGAAGTTTTCATTTTTGCTGGGCAGACACCAAAACTGACTCTAGCACAGTACCAGTACATCAGCCTAGCAGAGGCAGAATTACCACATAACTCAGTGCCCCTCACTGAAGAAATAAAGTGCATGTCAGGCTGAATGCAGAATTGCAGTACAAAACTAAGGTGAGATTTTTCATGTTATTGGGTCCCAGTCAAAATTTATTCCATCTTTCTTGGAGACTGAATAAATTTTAAAAGTTACTGCAATCTATTCTTCCTTTGACTGCTATTTAGACACGCTCAAGCACAAAGTGCTCTCTACAAAAACCAGCTCCATCTTATGCATTGGCCAAGTACAACACAGTCAAGTTGATCACCTTGAGTCCACCCAGAAAAGACTTGGATTTCAGTAAAAGTCCAAAATTGTGTTACCCCTTGGCTAATCACCAAAGGATGAAAAACTTTAACGGCTTTGATATCAAAACATAAATTGCTCAAAACAGTGATGTTTTCAATAAATAAAGCTTGAAAATCTGTCATGAAGGCAAAAGAAATTATATTACCTCACAGATACCTTCAGCGAAGGTCTAGCAAGACTCCACAACAGACTGATTAGAAACAGGTAAGAGCAAGGATTCACACCACCATATTTGCAATAGAACTATTAAAGCATTTCCCAAGTTAAAAAATGGCCACTCTTTTGCTGACAATAGTGATTCTTACTCAAGGAAGCAGTGGAAGCATGGGAAGAACTGAATATTAATAAAATACTGAAGAATAAAATATCCCAGAGAGATAAACAATAATGTTTAAAAGAATAGGCTTGAAGACTGAAAAAAAAGAGTTATGAGAACCTACCAAAAGACTACAGACGAAAGTCTCCAAACTGATTTCATAAAAACCCCCAATCCTTTAAAAAAAAGAAAAGATACCAGATGAACCACATCAACAATTACATTCTGAAAAAAAACAAGTACATTTTAAAGATTAAATTACTTTTCTGAAAAAAAAGATGGTGGGAAGTAGTCTACAAATAAAATATTATTAACCATAGGGTACAATAGGGATATTCAGGAGATTCATTACTCTTTATTAAAGCTTATTGTATAGCTAATAGACAGCACAAAAGGAAAACAATTTAAATAAAACATATGAAAAGATGAACTAATCATACAAGGGGAACAATGGTATTTTGAAAAGTTAAAAAGCAACACTGCTGCACTTAGTTACAGAAAATTCGATCTCCAATATCCAGTGTTTTCAGAACACTTCAGAAAAATTAGACTTAACGACATGTGCTGTTACACTGCCATCCCGTGGCAAAGTACCCGAAGGTTTCTGTGAACAGAAGAGTTTTCCAAATGATAACCTTTCAAAAAGACTTAGAATTCTAGTTCTGAAGACAGGAAAACATCGGTAGAGATTTAGCTGTACCTCAGGAAGTGTTTCTCAAGAAGCACTAACTTTAGTGAAAACACAATAAAATTTTTCTTCAGAGGGTTCGTGACCTCATTGTCTGGACACAAAATTTGAACCTATGGCTTCTGAAACCCGGTTTTCTGGCAGTGAAATAAGGTGAGTTTACCTTCTTTTCCTCATGTTGCAAAATAAACATATATATTCTAATATGTTGAACATATTGGTACACAATCTAAGATACCAGGGAGTGTTCATATGACTCTCCTAATAACTTCAGCCAATTTAAAATGAAAAATAAAATTATTTATTAAAAATTCAGGAGTCTTACATTTCCTGTTAATATCAGATCCTAGGATTGTGCCACTTTTTAGTTCCAGCCTTGCTTCAAGTCTCCGCATTAATAAGATGACTAAGACTTGATTTCCTTAAAACATTTCAAAACCCTAAACTGGAAATATGTTCAAATTTTGGGGGGGGGGGGGGGGGGGGTGAAAGGGGTTTT
>VZRV01001399.1:608828-656996 GCA_013398115.1 Falcunculus frontatus | reverse complement strand
GGTTTCTTCAAATTTTTTGATGAATTTTAATATAAGAATTTTTCACATTTGGTCTACAAGTAAAAACTGTAGTAGACTGTGAAGTAAGTTTTCTGCATTACAGAATTTTCGTTTTGTGAGAACAATCACTCACAAGAAGGTGATAAAACACAAGAAAAAGAAAACCCATGGTCATAACTGGTCTTGTACCTACTCCAGGAAACACTTCGAGATGGTAGCTATGGCTCAACAAAGTCAATGACGATAAAGGACATTCTTAAACACATGCAAAACTCTTTTATGAGAAAGGACTGCTTAGGTGCCCCCATGAACTAAGGACACTCACTTCAAGAGTAGGAAACGGTCAAGGATTGAACTAACATGGAAATCTTCTCAGTTCAAAGACTTTCAGATCTCTGAGAAGTTGCCACAGACATTTAGATTGCCAAAAAAACCATGTACAGACATTTCTACTGCCAATATCCACATATTTGGGGCACACCAGCTTTCCAGCATAGTTAGTCCTCATGGCTTGCTTTCAAAGCACTGGCAATCTAGAACACAAGACGCGATAATCTCAGGATGCAGAAGATGTTGCACAACTGGTCTCTGTCCAGTAAAGAAATTGGTGATTGACTTTAACTTTTTGACACTTCTTTTTCTTATCAATGTCATATATCTAAAATTCTTCTTTTGGTATCCCCATAAATTACTCAAGCTTCAACTTACGTCAAACAATCAGATTGTTTGCTCAGAATACCAAATACCAGAAACTCGATTATATTTTGCTATCGTGAGAAAATAACCCACTGAACAGTTAAACAATTAACTTCTGCCGAAATAGCACTGTATCTTTAACGCTCTTGGGTTATCCAACCCCAAATCTTGTTTCTACTTCGTATACTCAAGTGACACCTAGAGGCTGTCCCTGCATGTGACAGATTTTACCTTTCGTTTACAGTTAGGATGACAAAAACCTTGATCTATTGTTCATCATTCTAGAATTCCTGCAAGATTTTCAGAACACATCTGATATCTACAAACTTTGTACCTGTACACTACAATATGCCGTATTTGTTCATGTCCCTTTCTACTTTCCACACATACCAAATGTAAGATAAAGGGAAGCCCCTGCAACTGAAAAATCAGGTGAACACAGTGAGCATGTGCTTTGGAATCCATTGAAATTCTCCATGCATCCATAATTACTGTTCTCTCTTTTTCAAAAGTCTTGCTTTTCTCCTTCTAGCAGAATAGGAATTGCAAACTTGTCTCTGCTTTTGAGCAAGATGTGTTGTGTTTGGAGTATGCTCTTTTCTTTGGTCTGTTCCACTGCCATCAAAGTACAGACAAAACTCATCCTATGATTTTGGGTTCCCAGGCTGGATTCCTTAGCCACTCCTGACATTCATTGCCTTTGCAATAATGAGTAAAGTCCAAATATTGTAAAAAAAATTTCACTGTCAGGAAACAGAACAAAATAGATTTGTGACACTGAAACTGGAATACATACTGCCACAGCTTCAGCTGTAATGAAAGTTTGATTATCAACCTCAGGAACTGCTTAATGTCAGCAGATCATATTATGCACTATGGGAAGTTCATCAGAAGAACTGTAAGCCATAGGACCTCATAAGAAGTAACATGGGGCAAAAAGGTCTTCTTCAGATCAGCATATCAAACCTTGGCTTACACTAGCTTTCTGTGTGGAACATTCTTAACTCCAGAGTAGTGATTTTTAACTGTCCCTTTATCTGAGCAATTTCCATATCACACCTAAACTATCACACAAGTTTTCATACAGTTTTTTGTAAACTATCTCTTAGTGACAGGTATCAGGTATGGCTGTTACTAAGAAGGTAGCAAATGCATCATATTAAAATACCCAAAAGTTCTCATCAGCAAAAGCAGGTAAAAGAGAAAGCACAACAGAGTTCATTGGCAAGGTTCGTTCTACTGGTTACTAGATGGTAAAAGCACACAGAGAAAAAGCAAACTGAAATCTGAAATCTGAAATCAATCAGTACAAAAGAAAACTCAACCCAAAAATTATCTATGCAGAGACAGGGGGAAGGGTAAGGAAAAAATGTTTTCCCAAGGCAAAGGAGGAGATGAATGTGCCCAGGATGGGCGCTTGTGCTGTGTCTAAATTCCTATATTTTAAAGGTACAAGTAAAGCAAACAAGTAATGAGGATCCATTCCAGAAATCCACTGAGATGATTTCTATATACAACAACCAGCCTAGAGTTTACTCCTTGCTGAGCTGTTTGGCTGCAAAGCCATCTTGACAGCTGAAGTAAAAGTTGGATGTTGTCTTTGCTATCCTAAGAGGGAAGCCCAGAAACCCTGAATGCTTTTCTTTCATATATATGCTTCGTCCTGCCTTGAAAATACCTAAGTGCTAGGGTATTTGCAGAACTAAACTTGAGATTGTGCCATTTTCAAATTTCAGAGTAAAAATCTCTCCACATCACTGAGCAGACTCATATTTCATCCTCCTCGAGCATCTGAAACAGCTCTTCTGTCTGGAATGTATGCATTTCCTAGAAGGGGCAAAAAAACATCTCTTACCATTATGAGGTTTTGAGTGGGTGTTAACGCATTAAAAAGAAAAAGGCTGTTCACAAGATATAAGAGGTTTCCCTTGGCAGTAGATCTTTTAATTCAAGCTTTTTGGTTTTATACAGTGCTTCTTTTCACCCAGATACAGGGAGACCCACAGGTGGTCACGGTGCTGTTGGAATACACCCTGCTGTCTTGGCTGCCATCCCCTGTGCTTTGGGACCCAGTCACAGGGCTCTGGTAAATTCTCTGCAACCCTTTGCTCTCCAGTCTGTTGAGGCACTCCTACTCTTCTGCAGGAGAGACTTACCCTGACTTATGGTTCTCTTAATGGCTCATGCCAAACACATGGGAGTTAGAGCCAGGGAAATTAGGGTTTGAACTTGCAGCACGCTGTAATTACCTATTTTGGGGCAGCTGGCTGAGGGAGTTTTTTTGCCCTGTTTTTTCCCTTGTAGGGCCTCAGTGATGCCAAGAAGGTTCCGCCAAGAAAGAGGCAGAAGATCCCATATTTGACACTAAAGAAAGGATGTGCAATTATCACTAGCTACAGAGCAGTGGGTATGTCCTCACAGTTAGTTTACCACAAGTAACTTGTTCTTGAGCCCTTAGGTTATCTTTATTGCAGGAAAACAGCATCCCCACAGAGCGATAGCCAGGAACAGGCATTTTGCTTTGCATTCACATCCTCCCTTATTTTCTTTTTGTAGACAACACCTAAAGCTCCTTGCTCAGCTTTGCCAAGATAAATGATTTGTTCCTGGTTCATGACGTTAGCTTTTCTGGTAGTGTCCTTGGAGAAGTCGGGGGGAAGACAAGCTTTCAGAAAGAGGCTTTCAGCTAACTGCCATAAAGGCAGCATGAAGGACAAAATATCTTCCTCTAAGAATTATTAAGAGCTGTGATCCCTCAACTCTGCTGCCTCATTTCCTAGAAAACACACATCATGTCCAACAGATAATACAGTCCTTATATGCTGGTGACTTCAGCCCACCTTTCTGCCAGTGCTGGCAGTCTCACCAGTGCATGTGTTAGGAGTGTTGCTTCAACTAGTTTTCAATGTTTTAAGTTTGTCTTTTCACTGTCTCGCCTGCACCATGCTTCATACTCTGAGAGCCAAGAAGGAGCTCAGAGTTATACCCTTGGAAGAATAAGGCCCATATTCTGGACCTCACAGCCACAAAACTTTGGTATGAAGTTCATGCAGCCAGAAAGAGATGATTCCATCACCTTTCCTAGGGATCCTCTTTTCCACTGGGCTTCACACACATTTCTTCTGACTAGATTGTAGGCCCTACTGGGGCTTCTCCCTTGTTTGCAATGCACCTGGCAGGGTACAAGCCTTCATCCGAAGAGAAGTCACCTAAAGGCCTGACCCAGAGAGACACCGAGTGCTTGAACACTGTGATTCAATGAGAATCTCCAGATGAGATGGCGAAATCTGGACAAGATCCAGGCCTGGACAACTAACAGACTGAATGTCCAAGTGCCCTGCTCAGCAGGTTCGTAAATCTTAGCCTGCAGGGGAGCAAAGCCTGTGGGCCTGCACTGCCCCACAAAGTCTTCAGTTTCCACCTAGACAGTCATCCTGCTGCTGAGATCCTAAAGGCCTACTTGCTTCCTGTGATTTGTTTGATGAGCATATGGATAGTCTCTTTCCCTTAAAGCCTCACCATAAACAAGCAATCAAAATACCGGGAATAAAATCACAAAGCGGAGCATTGGGCGAGCTGTTTGCCCAAGCCCTCACTCACGACAACTTCCCAGGGTCATCCCAGGACAGCTGCAGTGCTCACAGATTTGTTTGCAAATAGCTCATTTAGAATCAGTGTCTCAGAAGGAAAACATTTTAACAACCAGTGAAAAGCAGAATATAGCTCTTTAAACAACACTTATGAAGGCCTAGTGCAGCTCCTTAGCAAAGTCCCGAAGCTCTGGTGTGGGCACAGGCCACTTTCCCAGCCTGTGGATGGGTCTGCCATGCTCTCAGGATAGCCCATGGAGGCCCTGCTCAATCGAGTCTGACCCGGTGATACCTTGCAGAGTCCAGTCCCATGAGTGGAAAGGTGCCCCAAAAAGCACTGTGGAGCAGGTGCAGGTGAAGCAGTGAGCTTAGCTGTCCCAGCTACTGTCATCTCTTAAACCATCACAAACAGTGGTCTGATAATATCAAAGACACTCTTAGGTTTTTAAAATTCAAAGTACTGAATCTGCATGCATGTCAGTCAAGATGTCCAAGTAGGAAGTGACTTACGCCAATCAGCATTTATACCCTGTCATCAGCAAACAGAAAACATAAGCATTTACTATTCTCCCTTCATCAGCATCATAAATGTGGTTTATTCGATATTTATTTATTTACACCCAACTGGACATAAAGTATGAGTGCAGCAAAGTTCAGAAAATTCCTGCACTGGACTCAGGTCATCCTCATCTGCAATCACCAGTGTGTCAGGAAATCATGGTATCATGCTAAGATAGCAGAAAAGAGCTTATTTTGGTTTTCAGCAGACTGCTGCTTTACAGACATACCAGAAAGATGAAAGGAATTCTAAAGAAACCTGTTTCCTTCTAGTTCTCATTGGCTTTGCTACTCCATAGATTGAACAAGAGCTTTCAGAGTCTTATAATGTGAAGACTATTTCCACAAAAGAGGTAAGGAGCAGCAGGTGCCACATATTCTTACATCCTCAATCTTTTTAAACTTGTTTTATTAGTTTCACGCTACAGTTGTTCTGAAACGGACTTCAGAGAAGTAACAGCTAAAGGCCTGAATGTTTTAGTTGCAATGTTGCCTTGACAGTGAACTAGCAGAAGGACATTTGAAAAAAACCTCTATCCTTCAGCACAATGACATGAAAGCCTGTGGGTTGTACAGTTAAAAAGTATCACTGTCACATGCCCTGCACTGGAAAGACATGAGAGAGATACTGAGAGCACTTCCACAGCCTTAGCAACAGCTTTGATCCTTTCCAGAGCAAAACAAAGTACTCAGCTTGAAAGGCACCAACACTTTGATATGACACTTCGATAGATGAGATTTTCCCCACTCACATTAGAATCATAGAATCAGAAAATGGTTTGGGTTGGAAAGGACCTTTAAAGGTCATCTCGCCCAACCCTCCTGCAATAAGCAGGTACATCATCACCTACACCAGGCTGCTCAGAGTCTCATCCAGCCTGGCCTTGAACACTTCCAGGGACAGAGCATCTACAACCTCTCTGAGCAATCTGTCCCAGTGTTTTGCCATTCTCATAGTAAAAAATTTCTTCCTTAAACCCAGTCTCAAGCTACCCTCTTTCAGTTTAAAACCATTACCCCTTGTTCTATCACAACAGACCCTGATTTTTAGTCTGTCCCTATCTGTCTCATAAGCCCCCTTCAGCTTCTCTTCCCCCACAAACATGGACTGGCACAGGATGAAAGAGGCTGCTTCATTTTCTTCCTTTTCATTCCAATGTTATCAGGACAGTAACTGTTCAAGTCACCAGTTTCCTAATGTTTCCTGTTCCTCCAGGAAATCTCACCAGAACAATAAGGTTAAGTTGAATACTTAAACACTGGGGCCATGCTATCACTGGAAATGGTAGTATGTGAAGAAATATGCTTCAAATTTAACTAATTTTATCTTTGTCCTGAACATAACATTGGAAGCTTACTGCTTGTTTTTGGAAAACTACATTTAACAAAAACATTTCACCTCCTCTAAATATCATTCTCTGTTAATTCTATAGCTCAAACAGTAATCAAAATAATAAATTTTCAGTCTGTGATGTATACTAAAAATCTGAGGATCAAGCGTAGCTGATGATACATGATGGGGAAATTGCTAGTCTAGTAACAATTACGATTTGCCTTTTAAAAAACTAGAAAGCAGATTCTTTTAATGTTACATGAAAATAACATTACTTACATGCTACTCAAACATGAGGAAACGCAAAACTTGTTTGCCTGTGCCATCTGATGTTTGTTCTGTTGTGTGCTGTGATTAATTCTGATTCTCTGGGCTTTACAAGTGTGCTCAGCTGTGCATGTACCAAATTACACAGCAACCTGCAGGTTATTACCCCATAGTTTCTGCACAGATTGTAATGACTTCTGGCTCAGAATACAAAACATGTAGGTTTCTAAGCAAAGGCAACTTAAGGTATTTTCACATCCAGTTGTTTATTCCCAGTCTGTCCATAGCAGCTCACTGCTCAGTTATGCCAGCGCCATGTGTAGTCAAGGTATAAAACTGATGGGAGAAGAGAAACATTAAATATAACCTCAGGGCTTTGTAGGATGTTTGCAAACCTCAACCTTGCAAATTTAATCTTAACTCCATTTCAGCAATGTGATTTACATTGCAGCCCCACAAGCACCGATATCAGCATTACCTGAGAGGCATTGGACTCCGGGGAGCTTCTAAGCCAGCTGTCCAGCAGAAAAAAACATGGGGCAACCATGCCTCTCTTGAATCTGAGTAAATGCTGTTGTAATTTACCTGCTTAAAAACTCTAATTTCACATGTATCACCTCAAAATGGATTTATTTTTTTGCAACTTACAAGAAGTTTGAATTGTCATTCATCTACGATCAGAGTATCAATTATTTGGACTAAAGTTCTTTTTCACAAAAAACAAGGAGTCTGAGTAGACATATCTGAGGTGGACTATTCCAGCCGTTCGATGTGGGTTTCAAAGTAAATTCCAGTTGTGAACTATTTGTGGCAGAGACTATTCTGGTATGTGTTACAAGGGGAAGTCCAACATATTTTGTGATTTTTGCAATAAAAACTAATTATCAAGTTGGTATGAAAATGAGAAAGAAAAACAGTGAAGTTCTGAACCCAAGAAAAAATGTTATTCTAGTTCTATTTTTAGAGCAGTCAGAAGCTTTCAAGTATGTCAGCATCCTTAAACATTTCTTCATGATAGAATAAAATGAGGGCTCAGTTTCAAAAGGCAGCAAAGAATACACTGAACTGTATTACATTCACAGGGGTTTTTTTTCCAAATCAAATATGATTGAAATTAACAAAGAGATGAACATAGAAGGAAAATGGCAAATAAACAAGGAATAAAGGAACATTAATGGGATTTTCAAACAAGATTGTCTAACTTGCAGCAATGTGCCACACTTTAACCCATTTTAAAAGTAATTAAGTTCTTTGGGCTAGCACCAGGGCAGTAGAAAGTGCATAGACTATGCATTTATGGATTTATCACAACAACAGTATTAAAATGAAATACTGCATGATTAAATTTTAACAACCAGGAAACAACCCCTTTGTGTACCATGAAACCAAATAGGTCTTCTGGGAGGGGAAGGGGAAGGATGATGTTTGTGGGGTTTTTTACTGCAAAACATCTACGGAGTTAGTGGTGCAATATCACAGAAGCAACAGAGCTCTGATGAGGATTCAGAAACCAGTGTTGCTTAAAATAGCTCAGCTCTAAAAAGGAATTATCTGATGTGCTGAAGTAAAATCCTGATGCTAAAACAGACTACAAATGTTATCATCTATGAAAGTTTAATATACGCAAATGATCTTAAAAGAAGCTGAGTTTTATGCTGAACATGACTGAAATGAAAGAACTGGCCCTAGTTTCAGTTTGCAGAAAACAGCTCACTAGTGCAATTACTGCACTGTGCAAATGTTAACTAATGTACTGCTATCACTCTGATAAATCAGAAAATAAAAGATCAAGGTATTCTGACCAATAGTGATGGTACTGTGCTAGGACTCCCATATTGTTCTATTCACCCATTGTGAAAAAAAGGGGTAATACACACTTGGAACCTTAGAACCAGCCCACCAAAAACAGCTAATGACTTTTTCCTATTGGGAAACTTTACCAGTTTTTTTAAGTATCCACCTACTTTTTCATTAAAAGCTGTATTGCTTGGATGTAAAAAGAACACAATGCAAATATCAAACCAATTTATAAATAAACAGTATCTGTCATCTTTCAATCAGGATAGAGGTAAAAATCAGATGCATCCCAATAGGACAGGTAATTAACTCTGTTCTTTGTAGGCTTTACCCTTTTCAGTAATGTAAAAGAATTCACTGCCTTTGTCAGTTTTTAAAATGCTTTGGGATTTAGGAAAAATACCATAGTCCAGAAACAAACTCTTCAGTGTCTCCCAATTCACTTCAAGTTTATCTCGAATTGTTAGGAATTATAGCTTCCCTTTGGTTTTCTCAATTTCTTAAGGAAATGTTTATAACGTTTCATAATCATTACTTGCTACAGATGCTTCAAAAACATCTTCCAACCATGCTAAAACAGAGGTATGTGCCTAACTGAGACCCAAGCAAGTATACCCAGAAGAACCAGCAAGTTCATTCACCATGAAAAGCTTTTGTCCCTGAGGGCTGTTTGGCCTTTGTAGTGAAGAGCTGACCTGCAAAAGAGCATTAATCTTTACTTATGTGTCACATATTTGTTGCTCACATTTTAAAATGTACTGAGAATACCCACAGATAGAGCTAAGTATTAGTTTATCCTAAGAGAAATCTCCTGTGAAAGAGTTTTAAGTTCTAATTTAGGCAGGAGTGATTAAATTCCATGGTTTCTGTTTTTCCTTACTGTAGGAAATTCAAGACTTCACAACACATTGCCAGTTCAGCTTGCACACCATTACAAAAGCACCTGTTATCCTCAGTCCAGCTTTTCCAGCTGCCAAGGCCCACCACGAAGGCTCCAGCTCCTTTGCCAGCCCCTGTTGCACACACCAACAGCCCACTGGCTGCCAGCAGAGAAGATGCCTTATGGAAGGCAAGTTTCTAACAGTTGGTAATAGAGCAGACTTTTAACAAGAACTGTTAAACTGAACTGGAAACTTGCTTTATTTAGATGCAAATTTTGCCCAATTTTTGCAAGACTGCCTTGCGTACCTGTGCCTAAATGCTTCAACTTAACTTATGGAAAAACTTTCAGCCATGTTCCTCAGTATATGAGGAATAGATGCTCTTCAAATTACCTGCACCAGCTTGCAGGCAAATTGAAAACCAGTTTTCTACATATTCCTTATTTATTGGAAAATGAAGTAGTTCCCCACAAAACTTGCAGGTAAAATTTCTTTCAGTCCACTTCACCCATGCCCTCGTCTTACTACGGGCAACAAAGTTCGAAAAATGCCATCTTCAAATCTTCAAAAGACGATGTACTGACTAGAGATCACCAATTTCAGAAAATAATCAATAAGCTTGCACAGTGTCTTAAAAGGACCACAAAAAACTGCACTTTCCCCTCCAACGTAATACAAACAAACATGTCAGAAATGAGAGCATTTTATTTCTCCAAGGAACGTATCTCACAGTTTTGGTCTGAGGTCTTTCTATCCATTAGAACTCAAAATTTATTTTTACTGTAAGTGAATAGAAAGCCTATTTTAAATGACAAATCAGAATCAACATCAGTTAAGTATGCAATCTGATCTAAGACTGTATCACCTCGAGCCATTTTACTTCTAAGTGGGAGTAACTCTTACATTCTTATTCCATATTAACAGAGCCCAGCCCAATATTAATATCTTTGTTTGATGTAATGTAGAGAAAATTAAAATGTTAGGTTACTAGAAAGCATTGGGGGGAAAAATCTATAGCTAAGTTGTATCAGAAGGAATCAAGGCTTGAAAAATTCTAAAGTACAGGAAAGATGAAGATGAGGCAAGAAAATGGTGTTGAAAGAAAAGCCAATTTGGAGCTTTAAAGTACTAGAGGAACTGACTTATGTTATACCACAGACCATTCCATACAATAATGCTACCGAGAAATCAAACCCTTTGAGTACCAACAAACTTCCCCTCTCTCCCCTCAAAACTGAGTTTTGTAAGCAAGCATCAATCCATCCGGCCGGGAAAACGCTGTCTGGGAGCATCCGAGACTTGCACCTCGGATGGCTGCATCGAAATGCTCAATACCGAGGACCAGCACTTCTTTGGGAACAAAAAGGTCTTACTAGGAGACTACCAAACCAAATATTAGGAATGCCCAGTTAGCTTTATTATTTCCCACTTGAAAAAATGAGAACGACTGCATAGTCAGAGTCCAGAAGCAGGCACGTTAGAGACTTCTCCCTGTCAGTCCTTCGCGGGAACCGCACAGGAGAGAGGGCCGGGACCAGGAGGACGGAGAGTCAGGACTCGTCGGGCTTGTCGGCGGGCGGCCCGCAGGGCTGCAGCATCTTCTCCATCAGGTTGAAGCGGACGCGCGCCTTGCTCTCGTTCTCGGCGATGGCGAAGTAGTTGAGCAGGTCGAAGTGGCCCATGTAGGAGCAGTACGAGTCGCGGTGCTGGTTCACCAGCCACTCCCACTTGGTGGTGTCGGCGTGCCCGGTGCCGATGTACTTGGACTGCAGGTGTTCCAGCTGGCTGTGGATGGTGTAGCGGTCCGTCATGGCGCGGCGGGCGAGCGGGCGGAGCGCGGGATGGCGGGCGGCCTGAGTGGCGCGGATGGGCCTGGGCGGCGCGGATGGGCCTGGGCGCCGGGACCTTTTCCGGCGGGCGCAGCAGCGCTTCCCGCCGCTCTTCCTGCCGCGGTGCCCGACGNTTGCGGGCTGCCCGGCGGGAGACCGGCGGGAAGGGCCTCCTGGGAGCTGTAGTCTCCTCTCCGCCCCGCCCGGGGGGGGGTGGGCCCCAGCATGATTTAATATTGATTTCGTAATAAAATAATTTACTCCCGGTCCGATCACGTTAGTCAGCTAATCCATAGTAAAACAAATGGTAGTTACAAGGCCGGGCCGGCATCTGTAACACAGGGTTATTTTAAAGCACGTACGTGGAGGTTGAGGACTGGCTCCGGATCAGATCTCGTATTCTGAGCACGGGTACGGGGTTGCGCCTCAGACTGAGCCAGATGCTCAACTGAGCCTCGAGCCTCCTGTTAATTTGTAAAGCAAAGGTACGGCTTTGATACTGCTGAATTCACCTGGAATCCAAGGGGCACGCACTGTCAAATCTGGCTACGAAATACCCACGTAGTGGACCATGGGGAGCAACATCAGAAAGTCTCTCCTGCCAGGAGGTGTCAGAAAACAGGAGAGCAAAGCCCCGGGCTCACGCTTCAGGGCACAGCTTAATCCCAGCTCCTGGCACTGCCTCTGTATAAACCGCAACTCAGTGTTGCTTCCCAAATAAGTGACATGGGAAGCCTGGCTCTGGAGAAAGAAAAAGCTACCGCAAAAACATCCTGGAGGCGCCAAGAGCAGCACAACACCCCTTTTCGTTAGCCCTTTGCTTGGTGAGAGGGCAATACAGCATCTTCTGTGGTCACTCTCATACAAGTCCACGTAGAGAAGGGCTGGAGAGGGCACAGCATTTGCAGGTCCTCCCAAAATAAGAAGCTTGGTGAGGTTGCTTCTGCTACATACAACTGAGGAACGTCCTGTAGGTCCCATCCCTGTTCCTTTGTAAGGTGAAGAGCTCTGAGTTACTCTTCCCCGGGCAGTCTATGCAGCGTAGCAGAGTCAGGGGGTTTAAGTCAAAAGTAAACATTAATGTTGAAAAAGACTTTTTGACAGTGCAGGTAGTATTTTATCTGAATGTTAAACTCATAAACAGGTATAAAACCCACAGAAATTACAACTTATATTGCTTATCTTCTTTTGGTTGAAGCCAAGCTTAAAAAAAATTTTATCATCCACCAAAATAGAAGTTTTTTTCCAGCTCTATTCGAGAGCTTACATAATGTTAAGTTTAAAATGCACGAAATGATTCGTGCTTTCATATGATAGTAGCGTTTTTAATTATTTGTTTTAAAATAGGAAAGACACATTGCCAGAAATTTTTCAATAGGACACTGAGCTATTTCTTCCTGTCCTTGTAAATGCCGTATAGTCAGAAAGAAATCCACAGAAATGTAGTGTGAAAACCCAGGTGATTCTATGCCCCTTGTTTAAAAGTGAGTGTCTTATAAAACCAAGGCCATGTAAAGCAATGTAGAAACAATGTTCCAAAGTGTCCTTACCCTTCAGTGCAAAGAGCTAAACGAGGAGTATAAATTTTTATTTTTGTTATTTTTATGAGGATCTGTTGAGTCATTGCTACCAAGGCTTATTTAGCTGGAAGCAGATTACACAGCTGGATACAGCAGTTGCATTCTGTGGTTGCTTTCAGAGAGACCAAGAGAGGAAAAATAAACAAACATGACACTTTAGGAGTTTCTATGTGTGCTGGTATACATAAAGACCGAAAAAGACACATTCTCAACATGGGAAAGCTTTCATTTCTTTTTTTAAATGGCATCTTTCTAAAGAGTGGGATGGCAAGAAGAATGCTAGCTTTTAATAGATGTTCCATGCCAACATAGTGACATATAGGGCTGCCCTCACAGCGGTTTTGAAGTTAACCTCTTGGAAACTCTAAACCAGGAGAAGTATTGATTAAAATAATCAGTCTTTGGAGCAGAAAAGAGTCCCAGAAGCTTATCCATCTCTTGCAGATGTTGCAGTTTCTAGGAGTAAAAACTGCATTAAATTCAACAGGTATAAGAGTTCTAGTTAAAAAAAAAAAAAAAAAGAGAGAGAGAGAGAGAGAAGAAAACTCCCAACCAACCAAAACAAAAAAACAACGAAACAACAGCAATAAAAAACCAATAAAAAAAACCAACCAAACAAACCCAAACAAAAAAAATCCACCCAAACTTCCCTGCATGGGAAGTGTAAATCTGAAATTTTTGGCAAGTTTGTTATTGGGCCGGATTAAAACGCTGCGTTCAGCCATCCAAAGTTCTGGAATAACACACCAAAATTTCACTCTCTATTGGCTTTGATCAAAAACCTCTCAGACTGCCAGACAAGCTTAGCAATACACGGAAGAAAAAATAGGTAGTAAAATTACCAGCTGACAGGCAAGCAGCAATTATTTACAAGTAATTACTTAACTTCAATTTTACTCAAAATAGAAGAATTTTCATCTGCTAGCTTTGAAGAATTATATTCAATTATATTCAATTTCTCTTCATTTCTTCTTCTATACAAAAATAAAATCTGGTTTTGGGCCTTGTTTTTCTTGTTAGGTCCATTCTGTACAAAATGAATGCCTGCACTAGGGGACTTTCATTTCAAGTTTAGGAATACTAAATGAGTGGGGGAAAGCAGATGCGGTTATATATAGAGAATTATTGCTCAGTGGTAATATGCTTGTGTGACTGGGATTCCTGAATAAGATGCATTTTGGGTTATGTCAAGGTTTTTGTACTGAATACCACTAAATATCATTATCAGAATATACAAAAATTTATGCTTACTTATGGAAATTGCATAAATTTGTTGATTTAAGTGCTAAAATTCTTTATTTGGGGAGTAACGCTGTATCTCTTCAAGACAAGTTTCAAAAGGTGGAGATACCGGGAGGATGTAAGGAACTGCGGAGGCCACTGGGTGTCAGTGTTGGACAGGCAAAAATTCTTCTTCCGTAAAGCTCCTCCGAGATGTAGAGAAAAAGGGTAGAGGGGGCTGCTGCACCAATAAAGACAGTATCAGTGGCTGCCCACTGCAAGATATAACCAAATTTTTGAATTCCCTACTGACTCTTCGGGTAGAAGAGTGAAGGCATAAACATCCTGCAAACAAGAGGATGTGACAATCATAATAGATAAATACAACACACACCCAGAAAGATGATAAGATGGGGAGGCATGCCTCTTTTTTTTTTTTTTTTTGTCCCAGAAATTCCTCTCTTCTTCACTATAGTGATCTATCCAACAAATACAGAGAGCTAAAAATTTTTGAGATTGCATTAGCCTGGAAGGAATGGTGCTGGAAATTAAATAATGAGAAAAACCCCATGTCTTACGTGGCATGTGATTTTTTTTTTTTTTAATATATATTTCATTAGAAATACATTGCTTCTGCTAAAACAGGGTTCTTAAATCATTATTTGCAGTCACATTACCACATAGCAATTTTAGGCTGGAAAAGTTACCTTTCTCTAGTTGCATGTTTTGGGGGTTTTTTTCACAATTCCCATGCTATCACATGAACTCTGATGCAATTTCTCAAATGTTGTTATAGCCTACAAACATTATCAGCCTCAGAAAGCCTTTATTTTGACCCTGTAAGAGGTGGAAGACATTTTTGCTGCTTTTCTCAAAGATCTTGTGAAAAACATTTTTCACAAGCAAGTCTCTTTTCCCATCTTGTTTTATGTAAACTCCCCTGATTTCTTTGCCTTGCAGTCAGAATTATGATTTGGCCTTCACACTGCAGCCACCTGCAGACTCTGGGCTGCTTCTGGGACAGAGGAAACACTGTCCTCGCAAGTGTAATTAAGTTTCAAACTTTCTTCCACTAGTAGAAACTATGTTTTTTTATTGCTTTGGTTTTATAGTGCATAAATACTCCAACATCTGAAAGCTTCTTTTAGGCTTGTATGGCTGATTCTCTGCACAAGCTATAGATTGGAAGAAAATTGAATTAAAAAATCAAGAAAGAAGAAATACTGAGTATCGTACCATTGAAGGCGTGCACTTCATGCTGCTCTGTATCAACATAATCAGTCGTATTATCTTAAATCAGACTGCAGATGGAGAATTTCACTGCTGAAGAATTGTCAGACTGTGTAGACCTGTGACATGCAGTCATGGTGCCTTGCCTAGGAGCAGCTTAGGGATCACAAAGACTGGGCCTTGTAGCTTCACACTCCATCATCTGCTTGTGAATATGACTGTGATGCTCTACACCTTCTGTATGGGTCTGAATAACAGCTGTGTGCCCTAGGTGTGCAGCACAATTGAATTAACCTGACTTAGATGCCACCGAGAATTTCCTAGCAAGGTGTAGGAGCACCCTGAAAGCAGAGAGGCAGTAGGGGTCACTAGCACAGCGCTAACAGATGAGACTCTGAAATAATGTGGTGATCTGAGGAGTGTGGTGTGGAGGGAGATGGAGCGCAACAGAGGCCTGGTAGAGGCAGCTCTCACTTGCTGTTTAGAGGGAAGTTCTTTATTACAAAGCCATCACTTTGAAAATAAAAGCCTGTCCACTAATGTGATTAGTTACCTCAGGCTAAAAATAGAGCCAGTAATAGTCTGCCATGTGAATTGAAATTACTTGTGTCCATGTATGTTTTTGTCATGAGAAAGGTTTGTTCTTGTCATGCATTTGGAAATAAAATGACATAAACACAACAAAACTGGGGAAGACTACAGGACTATCCAAGAAGCAGCTGTAATCTGCCCATTGTCTTTGGGTGTCTTTTCTTCATTCACTCCAGATAAACTGCCACAGCTTAATACAGCTATTAATTGTGTTCAGTAAGGTATACAAAAGTAGCAGTGAAGAAAGGTACATCTTTAGATAGGCCCTAGAGAAGACATTAGTAATGTACACGAACTTAAAATAGAAGAAATCGATTTGGCCATTGAGTAGCTCTGTGTATCATATCACTGTATGCTTTCTGTGTGCAGGAAAGAGGAAAAAGAGAGGAGGCGACTTTCCTTAAGTCTGACTTGAATCTGCTCAATGCAGCTGTTTCTTTTTTTATCTGCCACATAATTATCATGTTTTAAAAATACTGATTTCTTCAGAACAGTACTTAAAAGTGTTCTGTACAGAGAAGCCTATCTATAGCCCGCCTTTTCTCTCTCCAGCTTTCCCCTGCACACATAGTGCACAAGTATTTATCGTTTCACCTCCTTCTCTGCAGTAAGCACAGAGGACATTGGTGTCATCACCCTTATCTAGACAAAAAAATCCATCATCTGTACTGTGCACAAGGGCAGCTCATCTGTTAGTGCACAGCAAGTCAGTTCATAAAAGTAGTAAATTAGAGTGGGAGAAGCATGGAGCCACTGATATCGGTGAGTTATCAGCTCACCTATGTGGTGTGTGTTGTGCTAATTCATGTTGTGAAATTTCAGACCCTGGATTGCTCGTGGGACAAACAGCAAAGGAGAGAGGAGGCAGCAATGGATATTTAGAATATTAGTATCATTGCAGGTGGAAGAATATAACTGTCCCTTCCATGTGTCTCTAGGAAATGGCACACCAGTCACCACCAGTTCACCACAGAATTATAGAATCAAGTCTAAGTCTACTCTCCTTCAGTTTAAGGCCTTTTCTTTTTGTCCTATCATTACACACCCTGCTAAAAAGTCCTTCTCCAGCCTTTTTTTAAGTCCCCTTTAGGTACTGGAAGACTGCTATGAGGCTGCTTTATAAACCAGTTGTTTCTCAGCCTGGGTTGGGAAGTTCCTCATTTGAAATAAGAAATGTACATAAGCCTCTTGCATTTACCGTGAAAGTAAAGCTCTCACGAATAAGATGATGAAGCGTATCTCACCTTCAGCTTTTTCAAAGTATTGCTGTTTATTACTTTTAAGGCAAACAGAACATAATTTTTCACAACACCAAGCACCATAGACAAATTAATATGTTCAAGTCACAACTCTTAATAACTCATAATAAATGTCTTTCTGATTGTTGGTTTAATTGTTGGGAATGTCTTATTCATCACAAGCTGAAAATTGCTTAATTGACTAGATCTTCAAAATAAAAAAATAAACCCGGAGTGTAGAAACTTGGCAAGGAATAAACCACTGGAAGCAAGGTATTTATAGTCAGGATTGGACAGTGTTAGTAGTGTATGATGATAACCATCCCATCTATACATCTTGGAATGTGATTTGAGAGCTTGAAAGAGAATTGCTGATTTTGGAAAGCAAACATTCAAGGAGTACAGCAAAAAGATGTTATCTCTTTCAGACTGTAATATTTCTTCCCACCTCCTCAGCACCATGCAGACTAAGAAACCTTGAAACCAACAAAAACCAGAAACTAATTGACAGAAAAATCCCCCAAACCTGAACATTTTTAAGTAAACTTTCAAAGATATGGGGGTTTTTTTGCCATTGTTTTTAAGTAGCGTGTATTGTTTGCTCTCTTTTTTTTCTTTTTGCATTTTGAGCTTCTGTATTCCACTTTGTATTTGCTTTTCTCCATAAATGTTTGAATATATTTATTTTTATGATGTTTGAAGGTGCTTAATTTTAGAAGATTAGAGCTGAACTATTCACATACTCGATTGCAGGGAAAGGGGCTTTAAGAAAAGCACCAGTCATTGTGAAAACTTCTGGCACTGGGGTTGTAATCTAGAGCCCCAACAGGATGTGCGTAGATCGTGTTGATGACGGCTTATGCGTCTCTCAGAATAGCTGCTGTGAAGCACACATGATTTGGTATTCACATACAGCTGTGTATTGCAGCCCGTTTTTGGAAAAGCTTTTAGTATGAAATGAAAACATTTGAAAACCTTAACTCTCTGTTCCCTTTTCTCTATCTTTTTCAGCCTTGTGTACCTTAACAACAAGCTCCTTTTGGCTAAGACGTTCTCCTACAGTGTTTGTACTCACCCAAGGGGGCCTCGTTCACAGCCTCATGGTGCTCTTGTTATATCAACTATCGTGGCTATCTGTGATATTCACATCTGGGCATAAAGACACCTGGTTTTGAACAGGGTTAATGGGATATATTTTTAACAGCCAGAGAAAGAGAAGTGCAGTCTATGCAGTGGGTTCTTCACTTTAAGTTCAAAATATGGTCTAGAGGTTCTGCCAGTAGACTTAAGAACTTAAGTTACGTATTTCAAGTGCCAGGACTATTGGCAACAGTCGTTCATACTTGGCACCTCAAAAGGATCAAGCCTGAAGGGTAAGGAAAGCTTATTGTTGGTGCCAGCAGAAAGTCAGCATTCAAGGAACAGGTTGGGTCAGAGATTCCCAAGCCAGTGTGTGCAGGAATCTGTGACTGCCTGTAGCAGTCATGACACCTTGTCACACTCAAACATGTAGGAAATTATTTGCAAGCCTTGAAAGAAAAGTCAAAGACAATTAAAGAAATTAATTCTCAACTACATTTGCGATTACAGCAAGTTGTCAGGTGATTTTTATTAGTAAGGGATGAACAAACAACAGAAAACACTATCAGAAAAAAAAATCTAATCTCTTCTAGTTAAAGGACCATGAACATTGGTCAGTGTAATCCCATGACAGCTTTTCTCTCCCCCATTCAATGAGTTCCTTGTGTGAAGATGAGCTGCAGATTATTCTCCTATAAAATATATTTATTCTATCTCACATAGGTAATAAAGGCTCTACAATCTTTTCCGTACCGTGGCTGACTGCTGAATTTATCAGTGTGAAAAGAGCTGCTCTGAGTGACTCAGCTGCAGAACTGATTTGTCTTGTCATTGGAGAACAGACTTGTATAGCTGCTGAGTCACAAACTGGCTTGCATAATTGGAAGGATAAAACAAGCTTGTAGAGTGACTCAGTTTGTAATTTGATCCTCTTCTCATTCCCAAATGCACATGCACCTGTATTTTGAGACAGCAGTGATAGTTAATTACAGTTTGAATCATTTCAGTGGTACCTATGGAATGTCTCCTTCTGATACACTCTGCTGTTCAGTTCTTCTCCCATAATCTCTGGGATGAGGCCAAGTGCTTCTTCCTTCACACAGGGGGGAAACATCTATGTTTTCCTTCACTATTAAAACCAGTCACCATTATGATCCTAACAGATCTTCCCATGGAGCTTAAATCAAAAAACCAGCATCTGTACTTTTCACCTTTTTTAAGGGACTATTATTACTCTATTTAAAAGACTATTTTCAATAGTAAATTAGGTTTAGGAAATAAGGTGGATCTTTTACGTGTGTGTAGAATTCCAAAATGGTGGCATAGAAATCATAAGCCAAAATCTTTCTGCAAGTGTAGGTACATTATTTTGACTGCTGTTTGTGGAAGAAGAAAATGGCCTTTTAGCTAAGAATATTTTATGCTCAGGAGGAATTAGAAAAAGCCTTTGCATTGAGAGTTGCTTGTCAGATGCTCTGTCAGCTACAGAAACAGAAACATGCTTTAGGAAAAAGCTAGTCGTAAATTTTGGAGAGAAAAGAAAACAAAACATCGAGGGCAGTCATCTACTTTATGGATGTCACTGTTTCCTTTATAAAACATATTAGAAAGTGCAGTAGCCTTTCTTCTGAGGACTGTATAGTATCCTACAAGCACTAACTCTTGATGGCCATACTAAGAAAGGAAAATACTGCCCGAATCAAATAGATGAGGATGTTGACACAGACAATGAAATCCCTTGTCAGAAGCCCCACGCTGACCTGGTGTCAGAGGAGGCTCCTTGCTGGTACTGCACTGTGCCCATCATCCAGCTCTGCTCCAGCTCTCCGTGAAGGTTTTTCACTGACTCAGATCAGCACAGCACATCACCTCTAGGTGAGCCTTGTTTGTGACTGTAATGGTTTGATTTAGGTAAATGAGGCCTTTGGAAAATTTTGTTGTCAGTTAAGTTTCTGTTTCCTCCTACATCCTCAAGCAGAGTCTGAACTGAGCCCACACACACGCTGACACATTTCTCGTCCTTCTCACACTGTGCTGAGGAGCTCCTCTGAGAGCTGTATTTTGATTTGTGTGCAGACACAGTCATATCATTAACTACAATGAGCTCTACCATTTTTGCAGCAAATCTGAAAATTTCCACTTTTTTACCCAAAATGAAATTCTGTTTGCCCAGGATGAGCTGGAGGGAGGAGGGGGTGAATCTGAATACATTTTTAAATTGCTTTGACCAATACATTTTGTATAAACAACAACTTATGGATTGGCCCTGACGATACCTTTTTAGCTGTTTAAATGCTTGAATGCAACATTCATCACAGAAATCCCACAGCTGTTGGTTATTATGGAGCTGTCTGAAGACATAGGTCACCTTCAACCTCTTTTTTAGTTTTCTCCTGAATGGTATTAATGGCTTGTAAAAGAAACAGCCTTTGGGCTTAGACAGACCTTTGGTAATAGGATTTTTCCTAAGAAATGTACTCTAATAAAGGTACACTAGCACAAAACATTTCTTACAGATGTGTGGTACTATTGTGTTTGAATTACTCTGCCTGTATCTGGGTGTGAACCCCTTCTTCGCCAGGGTTTGGGGCTTCAGAGCTGGGATTCTTGGACCAGCTCATTAGGAAGATGGGACATTAACAAGTCTGGTTGTGATTTGCAGTTGTGTAAGTATCTGAGTTCTGGGGGCTAGTTTGTGCTTGCCTCTAGGATCTGGGAAGCATTTCATTAAAAAGAAATGTTTTAACTGCCAAAGGCAGCTGCCAGAGCATTTATATAATTAATTTCATTTTGCTTTCTGGTACTTGTCTTAAGGGCATTGGCTAGAGGACACATTTGGTGTATTCACTCACCTGGATACATGATTCTTATCACTGATTCTTAGGATGGTTTGGGTTGGAAGGGATCTTAAATATCGCTCAGTTCCAACCCACCAGCCATGGGCAGGGACAGCTTTCACTACACCAGGTTGCTCAAAGACCCATCCAGCCAGGCCTGGAACACTTCCAGGGATAGGACATCCACAACTTCTCTGGGCAACCTGTTCTGGTGCCTCAGTAAAGAATTTCTTCCTAATATCTAATCTAAACCTATGCTCTTTCAGATTAAAGCCATTTCCCCTTTTCATATCACTACATATCCTTATAAAAAGTTTGATTCTCCTCTATACCAGTAACAAAACAACCCACTGCCTATCCTCCATGTTATGCTTCCTGTAGTTTTGATATTGGGCTTGTCTCATTTGATGCCACGTTCAAACTTCCACTGACTTCACTGAGTGCAGAATCTGGCAATTAATTTTAACTGGTATAGACTCATTAAGTAGGACACTGTTTTTTCCATGTCATGTGAATAGCATTCACGCCTAAGAAATTACTGAAGGGAGAGAATTATTTAAGTAGAAAGATGGCTGTACAGAGGCATAAGCCTTTAGAGAAACAAAATATCTGTAAGAAAATAGCAGAGACATGAAAAGACAAGTAGTCTTTTCATGAAAAGAGAGAACTAGCACTCAGGGGATTTGGATGCAACTTCTAGTTAGATCAAGACTTGCTGTACACCTCTAGGCATTTTGACACTTTCTGTGATTTCTTTCCCATCTATAATACATGGGTAGCAATACACACAGCAGTATTTTAAAGTAATTGCTTGCAAATTGGTTTAGAGAGCCTGAAGTGGAGCATAGTTTATAAATGTAATGCAATATTATTATTGTTGTCACATAAAAATCTAGCTTAGTCCATCAATTTAATTGTCACCAAAGCCACGTGTATGGCAGGGTTTCTAATGTTACTTGGAAAATCATCTTTCAAGTCTAATGTTGTCCTTCAACAACTGGCACATCTATCTCCTTTCATCTTCAGGAAATAAGAGTCTGAAAATTTCCATGTAGTACAGGTTTGAAGACTGATGGGCATATTACTGGGTGTGTAAGAGAATTTGGAGAGTGCTTGTCAGCATCTAATCAATCCCTCTTATCACTTGAAATATACTGCAAGCATGTGTTACACTGTGACACTGCCTGCTACAGTTCTTTGTGACCAAGTCACAGGGAGCCGGGATACTCCTCAGCACCTACTAATCCCATGAGAGTTTGGCAATGCTCCCTGTCAGGCCACCAGCTGGTGCCAGGAGCGCGTGTTTTATGTCTTTCACTGACAGACAGCATGGGGAGATTGCTCTACCCAGACACCTGAACGAAGAGAGAGTTGTTTCCAAAGAAAGCTGCAAACAGTGTAACTTCAGATATATATCCTTAGAAATAACAAATCTTGGGAAAATAAGCACAGTAGATCAGTAGCCAAGAAATGTAGGTGTGTTGCTGTGAGAACGTTGCCTCTGAAGAGCTGGCTTTGCTGCAGCAGCTGACGAGCCTACCTTAGACACTGTTCATGCACTAACAGGCACTGCATGGGCAACCAGGCTGTTCTTGCACTGCAGTGTGGGATTTAAGGCCTTCCTGTTTAGAATGTTGGACGTGGGATTTAAGGGCTTCCTGTTTAGAGGGATCTTTCAGCACCAAGATCTGGCCTCTACAGCTGTGGATTTTGGACCACATTAGAATCACAGGTTAGGAGATGTCAGGGAGTAATTTTGTCCAATCTGCTGCTCCAATCTCTTGGAGCCAACGTTGATCTCTGTGCTTTGTCCTGCTGGGTCTGGAAAATCTCCAAGAATGGAGATTCCACAACTTCTTTGGGCAATCTCCTGTTCCAGTGCTTCATTATCCTCATAATGTGGATTTTTCCTTTATTTCATGTTGGAACTTTATCCCAGTTTATGAATATTGTTTCTCATTTTCCTGCCATACACTTGGGTTGTATTAGTAATCTCTTCAGTATGTTAAGGCTGCTGTTAGATCCCCTAAATCTTTTCTTTTCTGGGCTGAACAAACCCGGTTCCTTCAGCCTCTCCCTACAGGTCACACACTCCAACCCTATGACCATCTTGGTGACTCTTTGCTGGACTCACTCAAGTTCATCTATATCCTCCTCATACTGGGAATCCCAGAACTGCTGACTTGAGTAGAAAAATCAAGAAAAGAGAGCAAGACTCATTTCCTATGCCTATAACATATTTTCAGGCCATGCAGTTTTACAGCAATAGAGAGAGTCCTTCCCAAGAGTAAACAAAGCGTAAGGCAGCAGAGAGAACATCATTCAGGTTTCCAAATCTCACATTAATACATTCTCACTGACCAGAGTATTCCCACAGATTGGCTGTGATTTTGAATTGCAAAAGTAGTTATGATCTTCTCTCTGAAGAATAAGGGGCTAAGTCCTATGTGGAGAATCCAGTCAGAGGAAGACAGAGGAATGGCACCATATGGGTAACAGAATAACCTTAAGAAAACTGTGTATTCCAAGATGGATGGAGATGGAAATTTAGAGAATCTGTCATTTTAGTGTGTCTTTTGCCCACCACTCCTCCATGTTTCCTACAGGTTTCAAAGGACTGCGTGGCATCAATTGAATCAGGTGACCTGACCCCTTTGAAGAATGAAGGGGGAGGAAGAAGTCTCTAAAGAAGGATTATCTTAGATGTAATTAATTTAACTGTCACTAAAGCTGCAGATATGGCAAGATTTCAAACATCACTTGGAAAATTTTCTTGTCATGTCATAAAATAGAAACATTTTTCATCATAAATTGATGTGTCTATCTCCTGTCATCTTCAGGTAGTGAGCCTGCGGAAATTTGATTTTCAGGTATTCAGTGCTATTTGGAATGAAGAAAAGACTCACTTCTCTAGATGTATTCTAGATGTAGTACCAATTTTGGTGAACTTTAAATTTGCTGGTTTATATTAATTAAATTTTAAAAAATAATTATTTTAAACTAAATATTATATTTAATTTGCTTCAGTATATTATTTTGTTTATCTGTTATTAAATTATTTTGTTAAGTTATACTTCGTTTTAAATTCACACCCAGTTGGTATTCACAGCAATTGTATATGTTGTCATTAAAATTAATATGAACAGTTCTTTAAATTATTATTTATGTAGGATCTTCTCTTGCATAATTAAATGTTAGTTGGGTTTTCTTTCATTTATCATGCTTTAAAAATTTCTTCTGTAAGATGGAAGCAGTGTTTAAGATCCTTGTAAGATACAGGTGTGGCACTGCCAGTGTTGGCAACCAGGTTTAGAGTGACACCAATAGTTCCAAGCCATGTAGCCTAAGAAGTGTGAAGTATTGTTTCCTGCTCTTGTTCCCTGTCTGTGTGGTTTTTATGGGCGGTGACTGCCTGCTGACCTTGGCCAAGAAGCAAGGTTTATGTTGGTAGATATGGTACACAGGCACAGTAGGTGACAGATATTTCCAGAAGCAACTTTCTTCCAGTAAAAATAAAGTGTGAATTAACTTCTCAGGATTAAAAGAACAGCTACCAGATTTACCCTAAAATATTTTTTAGTATGATATTAATAGATTTTCTGTAATCTGTCAAAAATCTTACTATATCCTTGCAACTGTTTATTATCTTAATAAAAAATACCCACTTTCAACATTTGGCTTGAATTTTGGAGAACTGATTTCCCCCTTTGAAGTTGCAGTCTTATGTTTTAGTGTATTCTAATGAGATTATTTCTACAAATATATAGAATATATATAGAATATAGAATATATAAACATTCTTTAAATATCTTTGACACATGTTAATAAGATTTAGAAAATTAGGCTAAAATAAGTTTCAGAATGTCATCTAATCCACTCCCTCCCTCAATTTAAAATCAGCCATACTTGAATTATTCCTAGTAGATACTTATCCAGCTTAAAAAGAGGCACAGGCTAGGTTGCATTGCTGAAGCTGAGAGTACAAGGAAGAAGTAAGAACTGAGCCTGTATGCACAGTGCAGTCGTCCTTCTCTGCCATAGTAGTACACAACCTACACAGAGATGTAACTTGTGAAGTGTGTGTGTGTGTATATATATACTTTTTAAATTTTTTTTTTAATATATGTGAAACACATTATCAGACCAAATAATTCTCTAGATGGACAAATTGGAAGAGAGGCTGTGTGCTCTGGTTTTGGTTCATGTGTGGGGACTTCCACATCATTTTGCTTACTCAGTTATGAACTTGGCAAATGCAAAGGCCAGAATCTAATGTTTTCAGAGATCCAGAAGTTAAAGGATATGTTTAACAGTGCCAGTGCCCAGCTCCATCCTAATGGATGCATATTAAATTAATTGGAAGCTAATAGTTGCTTCTCATGGAAAGACGACTGTACCCCTTGGCTGCTGCAGAGCCTCTCTCACCCGTTGCTACCTCTGAGCACAGGGTGAGCTGGGGAGAGCTGGAAGGGCCTAGGACTCAGCCAGGAATCCAGAAGATTTGGGAAGGTTTGATCTTTCTGTGACTAATCACCAAGGCAGCTGCATCCATCAAAAGCTGGCAGCTTTATAAAAGCAGTGCAGGTACTCAGCTGCCCCTCTGCCTTAGTCACTCTCAGATGCTTCACGTACTGAGACACTCCCTGGCTGGGGTAAATGGGAGGAGAGCTGTGGGCTCCCGTGGCGTTACTGTGCAGCTGCCCAGTGCCCCCGGTACTTCCCGTGCTTGCCCTTCTCAACTGCGAGGCTTGGAGTGCAGCCGGTAGCAGCTGCCTCTCAGAATCCTGGGATACTTCCCACAGCCATCAGACAGGTTTCAAAGATAAAATATAAGCCTTCACTTTTCTCCGATAAGTTTTGCAAAGTGTTTGACAAATACCCTTCTATTTTGACAAGTACCATTAATTTTTAGGGCTCTTTTTTTTTTTTTTTTTTAAGCTTGAACATACAAACATCAGCAGTGACTTTGTTTCATTCCAAGGAAGTCTATCATGCTGTTACTGTGTCACGTACAACTTGCTTAGATACCGTCTGCCTTGCTATTCACAGAGGATTCCAGGCAGCAATCGGTCATGACTGGGCTGTGAAATGTATTGCTCCCTGGCTGTGTATTCTCAGCTAAATGATCCCAAATAATTCTTCCCTTGCCTTCAACTAAAAAAAAAGCTTTTCTTTTTCTTCGCAGATGTGTACCACGTCACTACCATGCTACTTTTGGGAAAGTCTACCACAAGGTATTTAGATCTAGCCACAAAGCCACCTGAAAGGTTCCCACATGTGCAGCATGCCTTCAGAAGGTATTCTTGCATGGTACAGGAACACCCTGTGCACTTTGGGCAAGCTCCCCACCACTTTCTGGATTTTATATTGCTTGTTGAAAAGCACTGGCAGCATGAATAAGGTGATCCATCAACATGGCTGTATAAAATTTATGTTCACACAATTCTAGGATAGAATTGCTTTATTTCATCGAAACTTTGTGAGTTTTAGAAAACACCACCTTTTGTGGGGGTGAAATGACTAATGTGAAAAGGATGCTCCAAAAAAGCTATGGGAATGTCCTCATTTCGCAATAGCTCTTCATGAAGGTCTATTTACTCTTCGCCTCACCCTTCTAAGCCATCTAAGGCTTTTAACCTCTGGGGAAAAAAACAACCCTTTTTATTACTCCCCAGGTACTTCTCCCTTCATACCTAATATACAGCCTGGCCATTTTCTGCTCAGAGAGTAGTGATGAGATGAAAAACAGCACATGTAGTTTTTGGCGATATGAACTTGCCCTAGAATCTGCTTTTACTGGGACTATACTCAAATCTGAGTTCTTGCAATGTGCCTTCCTCCCCTGGCTTTTTGATCCTTCTTGAATGACATAAAGATGTCCTTGTCTCTGCTCTGACAGATTGCAAAGTGCTCCCCATACTGCAGAAGTTAACTGATCTCAATCTATGGGCACATAAATGTGCAGGAGAAATACTTCACACCTGTCTGATAACAGGAATTAGATCACACACCTATACTGAAGTATAGGAACAGGGTTAGGTAATAATTCTTATTAGGCCAGCTGATTTGGACCTTTTTCATGTTATACATGTGGGCTACGCTCTTGCATTCAAAAGCTGTGACAGCAGCAGAGAAATCCAGTGGCTTACTTGATAATCAACCAAGCCTTCAGTTCCCAGAAATCGGTGTTGTTCCTTTGGCTCCCATTAACTATGCTTGTTTACATCCATCGTGTGAAAACATTTTGAACTTGTTCATTTATTGGTTACTGGCTTAATAAAACATGCTGGCACCTGCCATCATCTCTGAAGTCAACAGAAGTCCCAGGGCTATTTCCCGTGCATCCAATCTGGCATTTTATACAGCCCTAACTAGATTTGCAGCTCTTTAAGAACTCGTGTATGGGTAATGAAACTTCAGAACCACGCATGAGTGCCAAGCTGTGGTTCACAAGGAATTCAGGGACAATACACCCAGGGCTGCCTTCACTTGCCTTTCGGGCACAATTGGAGAAGAATGTTAAATCCTTTCCTAAATAAGCAAGAGAGAGGGCCCTGGCACAGGGCAACCTCTGACTCCACAGCGATTACATCTGCACAGCTTTCAGCACCCCATCCTTTGTAACAGTCTTCTTCCTTCCTAATGAAGGAGAGAAAAGGAAAGCGAACAGAAAAACACCTGCAGGGCTCAATACCTAGAGCACTATATTATCCCTGTGTAAATCCAAATATCTCCATGGGCTTCAACAAAGATTTAAGGTGGATTTAGCTACCTGTGGAGATACTTGGCTTCTGAATTCTTTTCAGCACTCTATTCCTCATGCAGCCAAGGAGAATCTCTTTACATCAGCAATATTTATTGATGAAGCTGTTCTGTAACATCAGTAGCTTTTGAGAGAGGTTACAATGAAATGTGAAAAAACAGAGCAGGAGTGTTGGATCTTTCTCAAGCTGGAAGTATCACAGATGAAGACTCAGTTTCTCTGGTAAATGAATATAGTGAATTTTCTAGCATCAGTCTTTTCGTGTCTCCCTTCAACTCATCTTGGCAATTGATAAATCATGTACTGTCAGAATGACTCTACTGATCCATGAGGTTAAAAAAAAAAAGTTATTTGTCCAGGACCATGAATCATTACTGTAATTGAATCAATGTGAGCTAGATTACATCAGACCTGATTCTAGCTTAAAAGAGGCTCATGTGTACTGCACACCCAGAAAAGCATACGTCAATTTTATATGTCTCTGAGAACTGGCTCTAGGATACACAACTGAACTGGTAGCAATTTGTTCTATTTTTAGCTAAAAGTTTAACAAGTCTCAATTATTATAGATTGACACTACTGTAACTTCATACTGAAACCAGTACAGATGTTATGGGTACAAACTGCTTTGTAGAGAGGGGTAAGCTCCAGACAAACAGGGGCCTGGATGTCACCTGTATGTAAGTTGCCTGGTGAAACTGCTCTTCCCAAAAACTGAGATTCCCCAGAACTCCCGGATGCCCTGAGATGCTGGTAAGTGGTAGCAAAGAGAAACCTACATTTCCACATAATTTCTAATTTCTTAGGCTTTGGAAAAAACTCAGTTTCCTGGTTGGAAATGTCTTTAGAAGCATCACGCACCAGAGCAGGGAGATGATGGGTCTCCCTCATGCAGTGGATTGTCCTTGAAATACTACACATCCTCAAGATATTTTAACGTACATGAAACTCCAATTTGTTTATATATTATTTTTCGCTGCACATTTATGAGAACTGAAAATAATTATGCCTGTCCACTTTCTAGACATGAGAGAACTGGAAGCAAAACCTGGCTCATTCAAAGCAATCACTCAAGACCTAGGTCAGGATTAGAAGCCTTTAAGGGAAAAAAAAAATGTAACAGCTCTTCAGGAAAAAAAAAGAACTAAAAGAGAGGCTTACTATCTGCAGATGTATTGCACATTTATATTGCCCAGACTCCTTTAGAAACTTATTGGCATCTGTGACCCCTATACTAACAAGTTCTGCCTTTATCTATGTAAATTGAGTATTTGCTTTCACTGGTAAACTACGAAGCATTTCTCTTATAATAAGAGATAGTAGAAAGTGAAAAAAATTTAGTATGTAACTTCCGTAGCTTGGTATGTAATGCTTCTCAGGACTCACAGGAGAATAAAATTTCAAGACCGAAAATGCTTTATCCCTTATTTTGGAAAATCTCTTTCCTCTGTCTAATCATTTCCGTTACCAATCTACACTGTTCATGTTATTTCAGAAGTAATTGAAATGAGCTTAATAATCCAAAACAAGTGTCTTTGGTACATATGATGACACAACAATCTTTTCCTATGACTCATCTGGTTTTGTTTCTCATAACACCATGCAAATGGGCACCTTTTGTAATATCTAGCAACATAATACACTCAAGAACTTCAGGATACTTGTTTGGCAATGGTAAATTTTTCTTAGCTACCTATTTGTGTAGCTTAATAAGCGAGTTTTTATGAGAGTTTTGAACCTTCTTTAACCTCATTTAATCTAGATGGCAAAATTTGTAGATATATTAAATTTCCCTCACTCTCCATTCCTTTCTTAGGAGGTTAATATTTTAACAATATTGCTACCTTGCCTGCTACTCAGCTACTGACATTTTAACTGAAGTCTCTCCCAAAGCAGGGGAGACTTGACAGTCATCTCTTTGGTTTTCCATACCCTCCACAGGAACTATACGGAAGATACCAGATGTTTCTAGAGGAGCATTTTGCTCTTGAGTGGATCATCAGACACATCAGTCAATGCACCCATAGCTTTGCCTGTGCTGCAACAACAGCAGGTTAATTTGTAATTGTTGTTCCATGCCACGCAAAGCAGCCTGTACCTTTGGTTACCAGTGACATTACATTAACGCCCAGCTCCATTTTCAGCTCCGCTTGCATTAACAGCACTAAACAACACTAAAGGCCCGTTTGCTTTCTTCGTCCCAGTGGCAAGGAGAAAACTGCCTGCCCACGTGTGGGGATGCTGCAGCTGGACTCACAAAGCAGCAGCCTGGAAGAGAAAACCCACTCATAGTTCAGTGCCTTCAGGTAGTTTTAGGGGACTGATGAGACCCACGCGCCTAAATTTGTCTCCAGCATCAAGGTCTAAGAAAAATCCCAGCAAAGTGCCAAGTGCAGTCCCGGATCTTTCAAGGGTAAAGAGCCTTTCTGTCAGATATATTTTAAACTGACCGTTAACCATAAAACCTCAAATATTTACCTACTACTTACATTATTTCCTGACACAAAAACAACATAGAAAATCAGGAGGGAGGAAGCTTCCTACATTTCTGCAATTGTCTCCATCATGACAGAATTTGTTCTCGGTCACCCAGGGTGGGATTGATGGAATGTAAGAAATTTTGGAGCCTTATAACTGATGACTGCTCAGGAAAGCACAGTTGCTCTTTCAGCTACTTCTTGGCACCACCAAAAAAGTTACTTTTACATTTTAAACTTTCCAGATTCAAATTATATTCAAGTTTTGTGATAAAAGGGAGAAAAAGTACGTCCAAAATACCTGTCCAAGATGTTCAAGAAAAGCAAAAACTTCTCATCTCAGAAAGACTTGAACAACCTCTATAACTACTTGTGTGGCTAATTAATGTGTATTATTACCATGTATCAAACATTGTGACACCAGAGATTTGTTAGGCTTTTTCAGTTAGAATGATGGGGAAGGTGTTGGGTTTTTTCCTCAAGAATGGTCAAAGTCATCAGAGTTGAAGTCACAACCCAAAAATGGACGTAATACTCTGAAGCGAGAAGTGAAGAGCACATCTTCCTTATTCTAAGCAGCAGCAATCTGAATTACAAAATCGCAGAGTCGGAAAGCCCCCGCTTGCCGGTGGAGAGGCGAGGGCAAGAAAGGTCACGGGACATCCAGGGGGACGACGGCGAAGAAACGGGCCAGCTCACCGCGCCCACGCTTCCCGGCACCCACAGGGCGGACTTTCCCCGAGCTGGGAAGCGTCGTGAGCGAGCATCTTCCCACAGCGCTGGGAGGGGACGGCCCGGGATGGGGCGGCCCAGGGCCCGTGTGCCCCCCCGCCCCGCCCGGCCCGCTCCGTTCCACAGACCCCCAGGGGGCGGGGCGCAGCCATGCCAATCAGCCCCTCGAAGCCAATAGGCGGGGAGCCGGGCGGAGGGGCGGGGCGCTCCGCGGGGCTGAGGGCTTGCCTCGACGGCGCGGGCGCTGCGGCGGCATCGGCACCCCGGGAGCGGCATCGGCACCTCGGGAGCGGCATTGGCACCTCGGGAAGCGGCGCGGACGGAGCGACACGGGACCGGTCGGACTGCCCTGCCCGGGGGTGAGTATCTGCTGCGACGGGATAGGACGAGACAGCGCTTTCCTCGGGGGCCGGGCAGGGTTTGGCTTCTTCACCCCGGGCACAGCCGGTGTCGGCTCCCGGGACGGGTGCACAGCCGTATTCCCGAGCTCCCCTGAGCATCAGCTGGAGTTCCCGGACGCCGACGCGCCCGGAGCTGCTGCCGGAGGGAGGGCAGTGCTGGGCAGTGCCGGAGCTCGGGCTGGCCGTCCCTTCCCCTGCTGTCGGGCGCGCTCCGGGGCGTGCCCGGTGCTCTGCAGCCAGCCCAGCCGGCGAGGCGGAGGGGCCGCGGGGCGTGCGGGGAGCGCTCGGCACGTCGGTTTTGTATAAGAGTAGACGAAACTACCCCTTTTGAGTCGAGAGGCGAAGCCTGAAACTCGGAGGCAGGAGAGACGATAGGAAATGCGGACTGGGCTTTAGGGTCCGAAGGTGCCTTAGGCTAGCCCTGCTCCTTGTGTCGAAGGCAAAAGGGATGGCTGGGTTTTCACAGGATGAGAGAAAAACAGAGGCACTTCCAAATGCGTGTCTTCTCATCCAGTCACAACGGATGTCTGCATTTCCACTGCCTTGTTTGTCTGGCTTAACGAGTATTAACATTTTATTCATAGTGCTCATACATGCTTATGAATAGCTCCAGAGCAGATTTTACAGAAAATTTGGTTTATATGCAAAATATAATAGCAATTCCTTCGTTCTCGAGTGTCATCATGGACAGATATGGAAATGGGTGCAAAAGTTAGCGTTCTTTGATTGCTTCCTATTAAATTGATACTCATTTCCTTCCTACCAAGAAGAGCTGGCACTCGTGTGTGCCTGTGATAACTACATGCCACTCTGTGATACCGAGAAAGGAAATGACTAGAATAACAACACTGACCGAAAACGGACGCTTGCACTTTTTGTTCCTGTTCTTTAGATGGTATTTTAGGAACTGTCTTTTAAGCTGTCAGGGATCAAAATGGCAATAGATGACTTTTTAGGATGAGAATACAATTTGAAGGATGATGCTTTCTTACCAGTGTTCACTATTTAAATAGTAGTGAGACTACAAGATGACTATAACTTTTTTTATTCAAAACAGACCAGAGATCTAACAGATGAACAGAATAAAAGGTCATCATTAGGAAAGGATGGTTTAGGTGCCCAACTCCTACAATGACCTTTTTCTCACACTTTTTTCTCTGACTGCCTTGTATGACCGCTGCTCTGAAAATGAAATTGTGTGTTCAGTCATATGGTATCTGGTGTTTTGACTGAGGTTGAAACTGCAAGTTAAACTCTGTTGTCGAAAGACATCTCCATGAAGAAAGTAAGCATGGTACAGAAGATCTCTTGAGACATAAAAATGAGTAAAATATAGTACCTTCTGGACACTGAAGATAAACATGATGCTATGGAATGCAGCTGCATATTCTAACAGATCTGGAGAATTTGGGTGCTGGTGGGATTAGGCTCCATGTCCACCATCTTCCACTATACTATAACAATAACCAAGACCTGCTTTGGAAGGAGAAATGGTAGTTGCCACTGGTGCATAAATAACAGAGAAGGAAGAGAATCTGCTGAGTGAAAAGTGTCACTTAAATTTGTCCCCAGCACAGGCAGTGTGAACATGTGTATTGTGCTGGACACACAGTGACACTGGGGGCGAGGGCACTGAACAAATCATGGGAATGCAGGGCCGCTGGGGGACTGTAAGACATTGCTTAATCCATTTGGTGCACCGTAGCTGTGCACCTAAACCAGGCCTGAGAGGGGTTTATCTGTCTTCTGTCTCTTTGTCAAGGAAGAAGGTCCCACAGTGCTTCCACAGAGAAATGGTCCAATTTTCAGCAAGCCCCAGCCAGTTCAACATAGGTCTTGCGTGAAACAAATTGATCACTTCACATGTTTCCAATGTCAACACAGGGATCAAACTGACCATTTCCCTTTCTATAGGAAACTCTCCTTTTATGTGCTGGAGTGCTGTGTCTGTTTCTCCGGTCTTCTGAATTAAATGAAGATAATTCCTTCAGCTCCTCTTTCTCCGGGATTGTGTTTTCTAAACTGTTGGGAGACAATGCCAAATATGCTCCCTTTAACTTTCCTAATGTGATAATTGGTGCAGAATTTACTATTCCAACTAAGGCCTTATCTATGCCAAGCAGGGTAAAACCAGTCCTTCCCAAGCCATCTCTCATATAAGACACGGGATTCTGGTTTTTTTACAATGGCATTATATTGTGAACTTGTTTTGTAGCTTGCAATCAGCTATAACCCCACCAATGCTTTCCTGCTGCCAAACTAGGTGTTTCCTACTTTCTATTTGTGTGAATAATTTTATCTAAATATGCCAGGCTTGTCTCTATTGAATTTCCTTTTATTTTTGTTAATTCTTCTCTTAATAGTAAGATCACCATAAATTCTCACCATTTCTCCTCCCCTGCCCCCACCAAACACTTGCTTCTACTCCCTTCCACTTCAGTGTCACACGGAGACTGTACAAGCTCGTTTGGTTCCGCTCTCCAAGTTACTAATGGAAAATATGGATAACCTCTGAGTGTGACAGATACCCATCTTAATGCTGATACGTTCAAAACCAGTTCTGATGGTGAGAAGACAACTGCTGTGTCAAGTATGAAGGTGCTGGACCAGATACACGTTCTATTATCTTTCATCTGGCCTATCAATTTTCTTTGACTCTGGTCATCCCTGTAGTTCAAGGATGACAAAGCATGGTGCAGATATTACTGAAGCAATGTTAACTTGATCCAAAAAACTCATCTCAACACCAAATGCAGGGTTACTGCTTTTTGCAGTGAAGCAATTTTTGGTTAGGCTCGCATTTTGGGTTATTCCCCAAGATGTGGCCATGAACCAACTCTGGTGAGGAACATCATTCCCAGGGAGCGGTCTAGGGCTGGCTCCTGGTAACCCCCTCTTGGGTAGGGGGGGGCTCCGCATGAGGGAAGCAAGGCAGTTTGGTTTCTAGATCTGCTTTGATAGGCTAGATGAGATATCAGAACACCCTACACAGTCAGCAAAAGCTTTCACACAACGTTTGGCACTTAACATCTAGGCCATACTTATAATGTTTTATCAGAGAGAGAATGATGTCACATATCTTGACTTCAGAAGGCTTACCATGTGTGCAGCTTTTGTTTAATCTGCTATGGCAGTTAACCCATTAATTGCCAGGATTATTCTCAACAAGCTCATGTTCACAAAAGCCAAGGAATTACTGCATGCTCCAGCTTTTCCTGCTATGCCTTTTCTCTATGCTGTGTTCATGGTAGTGACAACTCACTTATTTTTGAAAGCAAGAATAAAGCTTGCTTGAGCTTTGGATATGCCCAATCAAGTGTGTCCCTAATTACGTCTATATCTTGTCTTAACTTCACTGATGCTTTGAACAGGCCTGTAAGCACCCAGGGGCTGCTAAGTAGCGTTAACTGCCATAAAGCCTGACTCGTCCTGGGGCTGAGGCTGTGGGTATTCATGTGTGGCAGTAGGGGTTATTTCCTGGCTGGAAGTAGTTTGGTGCAGGTACAGTTGTGTAGATTTTGCAATGGGATCCCAAACTGAACCTCACGTTACTGGCCCACATGAATAAATACCAAGAAAACACCCGGTATTTAACCTTAAAGGAATTTTTTTAACGTCAAGAGTACTTGCTCTCAGATCATAATACTTTATCACAAGCCTTAAACACATGTGTTTTTTAAAAAATAATGCAGTTGTGCTAATTTAAAAATGTCAGTAGAACATGTTGCTTCTGACTGATGATCACATGCAACCTCATATTTCTATCTGCATGCCAACATAATGTCTTAATTACTTATAAATACCACTGTGTGGTAGCAATAGTAGTTACATAGACGTGGTATGTACATAGCTATTTCGTTGGGCCAATGTGTTTCAGGGAAGCCGAGGTGATTAATTAGATAATGTATATACTCACGGTGCCATAGTGCCAGCACTGCCTGTGAGCGCGTTGGCTAATTGCCCTACACAGTGACTTGTAATGATGCCGAGCTGTAGTAACTGCCAAGAAATGCATGGATGGCTGTCTCACTGTTTATGTTAGTGGTATGGATCTGTCTTAACCATTTGCCAATCCCTTGGAGGTACGGTTCACACTTCCCTTGTCTCCATCCAGGCCAATTTTACCTGAAGACCTTGGTGTTGCAAACCAGTGAAGATGGAGAAACTTTTTTTGTCTATAGCCCTGTTACAGCTGCTGCCCACCACACCCAACCAACACTCAGTCTAGTTACAATTGCTCATTTATGTGAGAAAAATGTCAAGAGGACGTACTGAGAATCCATTTTATCTATCCAGTATTGAAAATTTGTCAGTGGTGATCCATAGCTCTCCAATGAAAATTTAGACAACCTAGTAAACAGTAGCAGTCAGCCTATGTAAAACAAGCTGTCCTCTCCAATGCAGGAATAATGTTTACTCTCATGGCTACTGAGTAATAGCAAGTTAAAACTTCAGACTTTTTTGTCAGTCTTATCATAAATATGTGAAAAATGCAATGCATTTTTGCATTGCATTTAATGCACACCAGCAACTTCTCCTAGTTTTGATACTAATGTCTGAGAAACCTGATAACCAGTCTACGGAAAACACCAGGATGGTTAACCTGATTCAGTACATCTGAGAAGTATGAGATGCACCCTAGATCCTTGAATTTATAATTTTTGCTGTCATACAAAAATTGAGAGTTCCTTTCTGTTGAAGAGATCGAATACTGGTAAAGAAACTGAGATAAGTCAAAGAAGAACCGCCAAAGCTATCAGTATTCTAGTAATTATCGCCTCATTTCTTTGAGTCAGAGGCAACAATCTGAATTTTAAGTTTTCTCCCCTAGGTTTTTCCTAGCCCTTATGGTAGGAAAGGGACCCCTGAAGTCTTGGAGATTCTGTGAACTGCAGAAGTAGCCTGAAAAGAATGGAGTCATCCCTACTTCTCTGAATGTATCAGCTTGTAATAAATAACTTGTCCTGGCACAAACAGAGAAGTTGACACTTCATGCAAGCTTTTGGGAAAAAATAATACCCTGAGACATTTGCAAGTGCCGATATTTGTCACTAGGGTGATGGAAAGTATAAAGGTGGTATTCTGCTGTACATAGGCTTTGATGAGCATATAAGCCGGGTAGTGTAGTCTTCAGATACACTTGCAACTTCTTGATGGATTTCTGTAGCTTTATAACTGGCATTCAATGTTAACTGATGGACTTCAATTCCTGAATACATTTTGTCTAATCTTAAAGACTGCGAAATCCAAGAAATTCCAGAGGGGATAACTTCCTTTCAGTGAGGCCACAAAAAGATTTTGAACTGCTAATCTCTGTCATAGTTGTTAATACTGGAGTTACTACACAGATGTGATCTTAGAATAGCTTGAGAAGGCAAACTGTCCTAATCATTAGATTGTAATTTTTGTTGTTTCAGGCTCTTACAGAGGAGAAGAGAGAAAAAAAGATGAGTGATCTGAAAAATTCAAGCCTGCTGTGCCACCTGTGATGGGCATGGTTGGGAAGACAGGGAATTTGGACTGAAAAGATGACTAGCACTCTGCTATAAGCCAATTACTCTTATGGAAGGAGGAAAACCTACTGTTAAAAAAAAAAAGAAGTGTTTCCCAAGTTAATTAATATTGTCAAATCTATTACTAGGCAACAGATACCAAGCAAAAATATTACATCTGGTCTAAGACAATTGTTTCCAAAATAGATAGTTACTAGAAAATTATTATTAAATCTGAGACTCCAACTCTTACACAAAAGGCTTCAGCTAAATTTAACACTTTTTTTACCGATGCATGACTTTGATTTTAGTGCAACAGTGGCACACTATTTGCCTTGGAATGGAGTGTGTTCAATTCAGCAAGTCCATCTGAGTAAATTTCCATCACTACTACATCCTCTACAAGACATATGGGAAGTCACTGAAATGTGCTGACACACACTTAGCTATGAAGTAATCTTGCCTAGGAGCAGGTTATTGTTGTTCACCACTTTTTTTTGGGTCATGTCTATTGTGTGTCATGCAATCAAAATCACATGCCATTCAGAGCCAGGATGAGCCACGTGGGTTCCTTTTACCTTCCAAGGCTGGGAAGAACTACTGACAGAAATTATTTTTAACTGGTTTGTTTTGAAATATCTGTTGTTCCTCAAACAACTAAAGTAAAAGCTTCATCTTGCAAGGCCCTACTCAAGGCTGAAAAGATTACTGGCTAGACTTTTAGAAACCCACAAGCTGGTATTAAGTAACAGTTGCCATTTATGAATGCTGCTAGAAGAAAAAATGTATGGTGTCTTCCTTCCCAGCTTCTGGCCATGAAATATGGATGCTATGCCAAAACTGCTTCATTATTTCACCATTTATCCCCAAACTCTGATCACAGAATCACAGAATATTCTGAGCTGGAAGGGACCCACAAGGATCATTGAGCCCAACTCTTAAGTGAATGGCCCATATGGGGATTGAGTGCGGATATACAAACGTTAAAGCTGAAATAAACATAGGTGTGCAACTCATTTGTTCCTATAGAAATGACTTTTTATCCTTAAGTTATTTCTACATAGTTAACATGCTTCAGAACATTAGCATGGCAATGGAAATATGCTTTGTAGAACTCCCTTTTGTATGTATATGGGGCTGACAGAAAGGGGGTTTATGCTTATGCATAGTTTTTGATTTTCAGAGTGGATTTTCTTCCTTGTCTGAAATCCCATGTCATACACAGTCGTGTGGGGCTGCAATATTATTGCAACAGGACAATTTGTATCTTTCTCATGCATCATGGGAAAGCTAGTTACTGTGGTGATTAATACCAACGAGTAGCACAGTAACATAAAGAGATGAGCACTGAACATGCCCTCAGCTGACTGTACTTGCTGGGTATCTGCCTTCAAAGTTGTAACCTGTGCAGTCATCACCTGGCCTGTATTTCCTGTGTGTGTGTTTGGCTGTACACATCATGATGGACTGCAGAAGGAGCTCCATTTTTACAAGGACAGATTTACCTAGTCCAGAAATGCAAATGTGGAAGTACATGTTCCAGTTTGAATATACACAGTATTTTAAAATAAAATAAAACTGACAGCTAATCTATTAAACCTCGCATTCTTAGAATTAAGGCAGTTATACACTTGCTGTAGTTACTCCAGGGTAGCTGCTGCCTTGATATTCTAATACGTTAGATGTCTCTTATATAGACTTGCACAAGTAGTTGAATATATTTAATGTTCATGTTTGAAGTAGCAAACTTTTTATCTAAGGCTGAGTACCGGAACAATCTAGACTGGACCTTTGGACATTGTCTAATCCAGGCGCGCTCAAAACACACACAGGCAGCTTAGGTTGCTGAGGGCCGTGTCAAGTAGAGTTTTAAATATCTTCAAGGATGCAGATTCCAAAACTTTTCTGGGCATCTTTTCCATTGTTTCTAAATGTTTGGGTTTATTTTTTTCCTTCCTTTCTCCCCCATCTCCTCTCTGGCTGGCTCTTCCCTTGTTCACTTAGGTCTGTTGCCTCTTATGCTATTGCTGTACGTTTCCATGAAGGGTCTAGCCTTGCATTAAGCAAGTGTTATGTTAGTGATGGCAACAAGATCTCCCTTGAGCTTCCTGTTTCCCAGGCTGAACATTCCCAACTCTCTCAGCCTCTCTTCGTATGTCAGGTGCTCCATCACCTCTGACCACCTCTGTCATCTCCCCTGGGCTCATCCCAGTGTGTCTATGATGAGTAACGCTCCAGATGTGGCCTCTCAAGTGTCAGACAGGAGGGGTCCCCTTTCTTCCTCACTTTTTCTACTCCAGCCTGGATGCATGACACATGTTTCTGTTCATGCCTACTAGCACACCAAGGTCCTGCAGAGCTGCTTCCCAGCCAGAGAGCCAAACTTGTAGTGACGCTCATTCTACAGACTGAGGTCTGAGGCTATCCCTAACAACCAGTAATGTACTACATATTAATATATTGTTGTTCTACTTACAAGCAATGCAATCAACATATATATAGATGCAAACTTTTCTGAGTAACAATAGTATCTGATAAAGGAGGTCAACTTTTCTAAACATCGATTTGTTAAGTTGAAATGTTTCAAATTGCTGTTCCCCCTTGCTTATTTGTCTCAGCTCTTTAGTGCCATTTCTGTCCCTGACACCATCCAAGGAATGCTTGGCAGTTATTGTCCTCTCTTGGGAAGATCTGGTTCCCCTTTGTTTGAAATTAGAATTTGAAATAGGAAAAGACCTCTGTGGTGATTTTACATTCCAGCCTACTCTTTCTTTATGTAAAAAATCCTGAAATTCTGCCAAATTGTGAGTTTCTCAAGGCAACAGTTTCCAAATACCCCAAATAAATCTACTGTGTTCCTTGAGCAAAAGGTGCTCAAGAAAGCTGAAATCTAAACATTTTCTTGAAACCCACAAATCTCTTCAGCCAAATATTGCAGATGCTAACCTATGGAGTACTTGAGCATGTTCAGCATAAAGCTGAACAGGTGTCCTCCGTAATTTGTGGTGTTTGTGGCCTAATAAGATGCTGACATACAGGCATAAAGTTACTCACTTTCTGTCCTTCCATCCTGTCCAGGTACTGTGTGTAGATAAGGAAGAGCATCTTGAAAATGTGAAGTGGCAAGTAGGCTAGGTTGTGCACTTTAGAAACAGAGTGTGAAAGACAGGACTTGGGGAGAAGGAAAGAAAGTGCCAAGAAGTCCTTGATTTTGCAGGACTCTGAAATCAGGCTTAAAGAGATGGAATCCATTTGTTAGGACAAAAGTGTGAACACTTTAGCAGTGGAGTCACATCTCAGACGGGTACAGGTCCTCAATGCAGAGTTAAAATATACTAATGTTGACCACCTTGAATGTAATTTTTGATATGTAGATACAAATAATGTAGGCTTTTAGAATTAAGGACTGGGAAGCTGGAAAAACCCAGGCTGAAGATTGTCAGTGCAACTCTAACTTGGTCTCTCTGTTCCACTTACAACTAGACTCTACTGGATCAGCTGGATCACAGAGATCGTGTGTGATGCTGTCCACACCACAGGAGAGGAGCTCTTCACAAGTGGCCTTGATCCATGTGTTCATTCACTGATGTCCAGCTTGTTCCTTTGCGATCTTATTCAGCAAAGTGCTGGAGGCTTGCAGCAGTGACTGAAGTAAGAAGGAGCTGACTTCTGAACATTCCAGGTGCAAAGAATTGTGCTTGAAGTGTCTCAAGTGGGCATCATAAATCATCAAGAGTCTATCACTCTTGTCCTTAATGACTCTGGGCTGAAACCTGACTGTGATGCTGTTAGATCTGTCTTTCCCCAAAAGCAGGAGTTATGGAACTTTCCAAAGATTTTGCGGGGGAAATCCCTGAGGAAATGAACAGTAGCAACATAGTCAATGAGATAGCATGAACTGAATGATGAATATTAAATTTTATGTTGTACAACTTTTATTCGGCATGTACAGACTGTAGGCAGAGACTTGGTGGAAGTGATAGTACATAGGCCAGTGTTTAATTGCGTGATCATCCTGTGTGCAGGCGACATCGTGGTGCAATCCAAGGCCACACTTGACAGCTCCTTACTCTTCTTTTAATGTTTGACTTTTTAGCCTTTCCTGTTGTATTAAAAGACAAAAAAAAGCAATATTTTTAGAGATGCTGCAGAATTAGTAGACACAGGAATTTACTACAGCATTAGTATTTTCATGTTGTGAATTACTAGGTATTTGCTTCTCCATTTCTTCCTGAGGAAGGAAGGGTAGACCTACTCTTACAAAATTATGAGTTTATTACACAGGAGCTTTACTCAGTGTTTGCTTGACAAAGAAAACACAAACAGAAAGTGAAATCATTGTTGAGCCAGTTGTCACTCTGCTCTCTGTGGAAGGCTGATGAAATTTAATTTTCCTTAAGTTTAGGGAACGGTAAGCACAAAGTTCACAGAATCGCAAAATTGTTCAGGTTGAAAGGGACCTTGGAGATCATTTAGTCCAAATCCCCTGTTAAGGCAGGGTCACCTAAATCAGGTGACACAGGAATGTGTTCAGTGGGTTTTGAATACCTCCGGAGAGGGAAACCCCACAGCCTCCTGGGCAGCCTCTTCCAGTGGTCTGCCGCCTTCAATGTAAAGAAGTTCTTCCTCATGTTGAGGTGAAATTTCTTGTGTTTTAGTTTATGGACAATTTTCTTTGTCCTGTTGCTGGACACCACTGAAAAGAGCCTGGCATCATCCTCTTGGTACAAGCCTTTGACATATTTATATGTGTTGATGAGATCCCCTCTCAGTCTTCTCTTCTCTAGACTAAACAGGCCCAGCTCCTGCAGTGTCTCCTCATAAGTGAAATGCTCCACACCTCTAGCTGTTGATGCCTGATACTCTATGGTCAATGGGAGCATCTGGAGACACTAAAGTTGCTCATCCTTTTTTTTTTTTTTTTTTAATTTTTATTCCCTCCCTGTCTTGATACATTCCTCATCATTTTTTGAAACTTTTCTTTCCCAACTGTATTGGTAAATGCCATTTCTGTTTCTGAGAGGCTTCTTAGTATTCTCCCAGGAAAAGCAAACTTAGAATGAGGGAAGCCCTGAGACATTTTGGGTAGTTGATGTAATGAAGGATCAGGAGCTAGAGGAGATTTCTCTAGTGAGCAGCAGTGGGAGGTGTTTGGTTATTAACATGTCTACAGATGCTGATGGCTGAAGGTTTCCCATCAAGAGTCTGTTTTTTTCTCTCCAAGTAAAAGACTGGCATTTTGTGGGGAGTTTGGTATTGTCCTACTATTCTTTTTGATTTGTCTCTAGGATTTGTTGTCTTCTTTCCTGCAGTTTTTGTTTCTAATCTTTGTACTTTCTAGAACAGTGTTCTAGCAGTTTTGGATGTGACATCCATCACTGTATAAAATACTGTGACCAAATTTAAAATCTGATATTTTGGATTATCTTTGATGTAGTTATGTTTGTTATCTTACGATTTAGTTATCACTGTGATGTAGTTATTAGTTATAAATTTTCAACTCCTGTAAACCAATATTTTAGTTACTTTAAACTCATTCCTCCTGTTCCTGTTTTACAGGCAGGATGAAAGACCGTCTAAGTGAGCTGCGTGAATTTGCCAGGTTACACAACCAACAGTTTTCTGATAGTGATGATGATGATGAAAATTCACCCCAGGATATTCTCCTTTATGAGACAGATTATGCCTTGGAAATTCTTCATAAGGACATACAGAACATCCGGACCGAAAACGACCACCTAAAAGCGGATGTCAACCGTCTCAGAAAGCAAAACACCCGCTTCCTTACTTCCATGCGCCGTCTTAGTAGCATCAAACGAGATACTAATTGTATTGCCAGAGACATTAAGGCCCGTGGAGAAAACATCCACAGGAAACTGCAGGTAATGAGAGACTTTTGTGAAGATGCAGTAACAAGATACGGAGCTATGTCTGTCATTGCCAGGGTGGCAAAGAACCACTACGTTGACCTCATGCACACATTTCAGGATGCTATGTTCGATTACAATGCAACGGAGATGAACCAGCGGGAGAACTGCAAGATTCGAATTCAGCGGCAGCTGGAGATCATGGGCAAAGATGTTTCTGGCAACCAGATTGAGGACATGATTGAGCAAGGCAAATGGGATGTCTTCTCCGAGAATCTCTTGTCAGATGTTAAGGGGGCTCGCTCAGCCTTGAATGAGATAGAGACACGACATAAGGAGCTGGTGAAGTTAGAAGGTCGCATTAAGGAAGTTCACGAGCTCTTTCTGCAGGTGGCCCTGCTGGTGGAGGAACAGGCAGACACTTTTGATGTTATTGAGATAAATATGCAAAATGTTGAGGAGTATGTAGGAGATGCTAAAGAGCAAGTGAAAAAAGCTTTGGAATACAGGAGAAAACATCCCCTCAGAACAATCCTCTGCTGCTGCTTATCATGTTGCAGAAGGTGATGATCCCACTGGAGCAATCACAGACTGACTTAAATGTCTTCAAAATCAGCTGTTCTTTCCAGAGACTTTTTTGTAATGACAGGCCCTAGAAATAGGGGGGATATTTTGCAGTTGGTTTTGTTCATTGCTTTTTTACTAAATGTGCTGAAGGCTGTTTCTATTTATGAACTCTTAGAAATCTTGATAAAACTATTTTTAATCTAATTTTTACTGAAAGGTCCTATTACTGTAACTAGAGGTGCAAGATCTCTGCAGTGATACTTGTTTCAGATAGGCAAGAAAGAGGAATGAATAATTTGGCCTAGGGAAGATGAATACTTTCAAAAAGTAACTTTATTTGTTCCTCACTTATTTGTCCAAGTGAGGTTGCAGGCGGTGAAGCCTTACTGTCTGGAGTGACACAGTACACCACAGAATCAGGAGGTTTCAGTTTTAACAACTTTGGAGCCTGCCTGATTCAAATTTGACAAAATACTGAGCCTGCGGGAGCAGGACTAGTTTTTCTTTCAACTTGATTTCCAGCTGTCTTGAATCTTAACAGAAGTAGCTGCACCTTAAATGACAATACGCACATTTTCCTCTGTGCAAGTGACTGCTTTTTTCCATTTTGAGTACTCAACTCTCTCAAGGCAGCTAAAAGCACTGCAGCACTGAGGCATCTCACTCACTTTTAACTTGAGCCACTCTGGACTCTCAATGTCAAACCTGCCATGCTTTCATGTTCTGATACATTTTTCTGCCAATTAACACTTCAGCCAGAAGAGAAACATGGAGTGGCCTTCTGCAGAAACACCCATAAGAAGACAACAGTTATGGGATTGAGAAAGCATTTTAGGGTCTCCTGTACTGGCACATACATACAAGCAGTCTTAGTGGAATGACTGGCCTGTCAGTACATTTTTTTTATAAGCATTGACCAAATATGGTTTTTTTTTAATATCTATTTTAAATAAGATGAAGGATTAATTTTTTTTTAATATGCAATTTTACTGATGTACAGAAATTTTGACTTTTCTCCAGTTGTTGGGAAATCTCCACCTGGGAAAGCAAATAGAACTATTTCTTCAGTACACCTGAAGAAGAAAGAAAATACTTTCATGTCATTTCAGTCCTCTTTTCAAGCTTAAAAGGAAACTCTCCTTTTGTGTAATGCGAGTCTGCCCTTACACAAGGGCAAACCAGTAGGTCTGGAGTATGGCAAGGAAATAAAAAATGTGCAGCCCTGGTAAGCACTGAGCATTGTCATCAAAACGTATTCATAAAGTCTGGTGAGTGATCATAGCTCCTGCTTCTGGAGGCTTTCCAACTATATTTCTAGGTGGCTTCCTGAAACACTGTGATCTATTGCTATCCTTTGAAATAATGCAGGACATTTTTTCAGAAGTTAATTTTTTTAAACTGATGATCCTATTTGTACCTATTTTAATAAATATATTTCAACATTTCAAATATTTTTTTTATTTGGGAGTTTCCCTCAGATGTGCATCTTTCTGCACCAGTTGCAGTGAAACTTCTCCCTTCTAACCTTTTGCACCCTAAATTTATATGTGAAAAAAACCCCCGAACATTTCTTACTATTTTTATTAATATAGAAAAACAGCAAAATAAATCCAACTTCCAAGCTTTCATATCTTACTGGGAAGCACTTTTTAGCCAGACAGGCTTTTTTACACAAATAGAAACTAAAGGGATAATTCTCCTCAGAAACTGAGTGTCCTTTTTGATCTAGCACCTGTCTCTGATAACATGGAAGAGTGAGGAACACCGATCTTCTAAACTATAAGATATTTTGATATCCTGTGGTGTACTGGTGATATCAGTGTTATGCTTGTCTGAGGACCTCTCCAACAACAGTGTTCAAACTTGAAGTGCAAGAAAGGAGGGTGATGAGCTGGCACCACAGCCAGTGGCTTTGGTGCTACTCAAGAAGACAAAGTTGTTTACTCTGTAGGTACTGCCATTAAGTCAGTGGAACTGTGCATTCATAGAGAAATACCCTAAACCTCCGAGAGTCAGCATGGGGGGGAAAAGTCAATGAAGAATGAAATAATGTATTTCCTTTCACATGCATATTCCTAGCAATTGCCAGTGTTTTTGATAAAAAAATATGTACTTTTTTTTTTTGGTACTGGTTCCTTTTTTTGCATCTACAAATGGAATAAAAGATTTAATAAGAAAAACTGAAAGTGCGGAGTGGCGTACATTGAATCACCTGCTCTGAATAGTTTTTTGCATTGTCAAAGTTTAGTTTAAAAGTTGCTGGACTAAATTCTGAGTTGGTAAAAGGAGATTAAACAAGGCCTAGAAAAAAACAGTCCTCCTAATATTTGTTAGGAGGACTAACCTAAAAAACCCAAGAAAAATGAGTTTCATGCATTCTAAGATGATTCTCAAGTGCAAAAAAAATCAAATTTATTCTGGCAGTTCTGAGAGATCTTGATGATTTCACTAGTAGATATGCAAAACTAGTATTCAAATTTTTAGCTTAATTGAGGCACAGGGAAAGAGAGCAGAAAGAAAAGGTAATTGTAGACTCTCTCTCCTGACTTAGGGCTGTTGCTGTAAGGAAAAAAATGAGAATTATTCAAAAACCAACCTGACACCCTTTAAAACTATTTTTAAGATGCACTGTGAGTTAAGAGACACTTAAAAATGACTTCCAGTAACTGAAGCAATCATTCTCTTCCTTGCAAACACATCCATTGCTTAATACTACGGGGTTTTTTCTACCCTTCACTTGTGTAAGAACTCAAATTTAGCCAGCCCATGAACTTCCCTAATCACAGTTAAACAGACTTTTGAAAAAAACCTGATCACACTATAGCGGCAAGGAGTCATGCCACACAGGATGAGTGGAAGAAGATGATAAAAGTTGCTTGATAATGTGCTAGCATACTAATAACAGAAGCTGCAGAATGGACATCTTCTAAGGAAAGCTGCCTTTCCTTCTGAAAGTCAGCACAACTCTGTGGAGACGTGTGTAGCATATTCTATGGGTTGGTGGGGTTTTTCCCCTCTTCCCTCGTATGGCAAACACTTCAACTGGGTTTGAGGGGTGAAGAAGTTAAAATCTGGCAGGGGATGGTTTAGCTTTTAGGATTGCTGTTACTTCAGTTTTGTTTCCTACTGAAGCTGAAGCTTCACAACCCATACCACCAACCACTCACCCGTGAATCTCAGCCCTATCTGAGGAGAACAAAGAAGAACTGGCAACCAGCGGCACTTTGCTCCTTCTAAAACATGTAAGACAGCAATGCATAAATGTAAAAGAGACAAAAAAATCTCATATTACAAAAGATAATGTTTAGTACGTAATGGATATGTATATGAGTCTCCGTTTCATCTTGAGAAACTTTTTTTTTTTTAATCATGGGTTTCATTTTAGCAAAATGGCAGTGGGACAATTGCTTTCTCAAAACGAAGGACCAGAATTAGGACCAGACTTGCACACATGAGCAGGTATCTCTAGCACGTTTCTTCGGAGAAACTTTTTGTAGTAAAGGGACAGCTCTTAAGATCCAGATACCTTTGTTTCCTGAGGGCTGAACTGACTAGCTATGCTAAACTGCTGCTTTTCTAATCTAACCTGCATTAAGGATGTTTTGAATGCACAGCCCAAGCTGTATTTTATTATTTCTTGAAAACAAAACATGTTCTCTAGATTTTTGAGCCATGGTAGCTATTTGAAATGATTTGAAAAAGGGAAGAGCTACATGGGGTTGTGCTTCTGTCTCTAGGAAAGTATCACAGATATAATGAAGGTAGGAAACGGTGTAATTTAATAGATACTGTATGTGGTGATTCTGGTTAATAAATTTCCAATGCAATGGGATTTTCACATGGAGCCATGCTTTTTGTTTCTCTAATGTTAAGAAGGCAACAGCAGATCTATCTTCTTCCATGTTTTTAGCATTTTATATAGTGTCTTCATAATGATTGACCCAAAGCAAGTAAGAGCCAGTGGAAGACAGCTTCACCATCGCACCTTACAGTGCACACATTGCTAGGGCACCAACTCTGAACAAGAAAAAGTTAACATTTTACTGTGTTTCTTAGAAATAGTGTTAGATGTGAACAGAAAAGGAGAAGACCCAACTGATGGTGTTTCTCTACTCAATACTTTGCTGAAAGGCACAACCCGACTGAATAGAGGACTATGGCATGCCACCCATTTCAAGCCAATGATACAGCATGGCAAGTTCCATTGGAAGTTTCATTCATGAGCTCCAGCGTGTGAATAAAATGAAGGAAAAAGATGTGAGTTTCACGTCTGTTCTTCACGTAAAATGTTAACAGTTCACTTGTATGGTATGGGAGAAGTATTTTCCCTCACAAGCATGCCTAGTGTCCCTGGAGTTTCTGAGCATTAAGAGCCGAGCAGGTCAGGCACCACCTGCACCTGCAAATTCGAGCCCCAGACCCCTTGCAGAGGGGCAGGGACAGCCAGAGTGTCCAACACCCGAGCACGGAGTGTGCTCCTGTTCTGCCTGTGGGGAAGCAGAAGGCCTCTGCCTGCCTCCTCGTGTGCTGGGGGCTGGCACAGGCCCGTGTCCTCAGCCTGTGCTGTGTGGAGTGTTCCTCACACCTCAAAGGTGCCAAAATTTGGTGGCATGCAGGATGTCCATTTTCTCCGCTGAAAAACAGCAGCGACAATGGGAGCCAGTGCCAGGGGTAAAACCAAAGAAGGGGCACTTTCCCAATCCCCCTCTGATGCAAGGAAGAAGGGGGAGGTCCCAAGGCAGGCAGTAACCGGGAATATTGCGATAGGTGCTTCCGTAGACCCGGTATATAGCGGAGACCAGCAAAAAAACCCTTTCCCCTGCGATATTTCTGTCCCAATTAAGCATAATTGATAGCTTCGGACTTTGTTGGGTTTCGTTCTCCTTCTACGAGCGAGAAAAGATATATTCCAGGAAACACTTGGACGGAAATAATGAAGTGTCGCTGCCTTATCGGCACAATCTCTCCGCTGCCCTCTCACGCCCGACGAGCCCGCCGGCACCGCTGCCCTGCCCGCTCTGAGGGGGCTGAGCCCACACTGCCCTAAGCCCGCACCGCCCGCAGCCCTGGCACCCACCGCCCCCGGCCCAGCACCGCCCGCCCCGCTCTCCCCCAGGGGCGGGCCCGTGCCAGCGCCGCAC
>VZRV01001399.1:584430-608533 GCA_013398115.1 Falcunculus frontatus | reverse complement strand
GGAGCGGCGCCGGAGCGGGCGGATGGCGGCACCCGGCAGGCCGCGCGGGTGTCCCGGCGCTGGGCGGCCGGCGGGGGCAGTGCGGGCCGGGGGAAGCGCTGCGAGGCCGCAGGAGGCTCCTGCAGCCACCGTAACTCCGGCTTTAAAGTAGTTTTAAAGATAATTCTTTGAAAGAGTTTCTGTATATATTTATATGCATATAAAATATGTATATAAATGTCCGTATATATACAATATATGCATATATACGTGCGTATACATAACACATATATACGCATTTATACATGTATATATATACATATATACGTACACATGTATATATACACATACATATCTATATACACGCATATACACACTCGGCCACAGCCTCGGGCAGGGGTAACAGGCACCTTCAGTTTTGTCGCCGCCGGATTGTGACTTTTTTGTTTGTCATTTAGATGATTTTTTGTGTAAGAGTTTTTTTATTTTTTGGTGGGTTTTTTTTTTCCAGTTCCAAGCCCTTCAAAGGCTGTATGCCAGCCCATCACAGTGCTTTTACAGCGTGGAAATCAGTATAATCCCGCGTGCACTGGGGTATGGGATGTCTGCAGGTGTCCAGCCTGCTGAGGTGTCCTTGGCTGACCCTGGAGGATGGCGGGAAGGCGATCCCCGCTTCTGAAGGAATGGTCCCGAGTGCTGGCTGTACCCTGAATTGTGCCAGGGGTTCAGCTAGAAGTTAAGTGGAAGGAGCATGCAGGATTTTCAGACTGACCTCCTGCTTTTGTTTCATTAGGCAGGACACATGGAGCAGTTGTTGTACACGTTGAGGTGTTTAGTTTTCTGGGGCATGGTTCTGTTGTTTGGATTTTGTGGGGTTTTTGACAGAGTAGTATCATTATGTTTAATATATTTGAAGGTGTGTGAAGTACAAATCAAGTGCTGACGAACACGTTTTTAAATAGTAGTGTTTGTCAGAGCATGCTGGTCAAATTCCAATACAGGTAAATATAGTTGTTCCCAGCCACTCTGTTCCAAATAATTTGACCTGAAAAATTATTCTAAACTTTCATTCCAGGTATATCATGTGATGATACAGACTAATTAAGGGGTAAACACTCAAGAAAGAGATAACAACTCACGGTGGGCCTTCAATGTAGTATGAAATAGAAGGTGAAATATGGCAGGATATTTTGTTACATGCCCATATAAGATGATCTGGCATCACAATGTGAGCATGGTAAAAACACAGAAATATGACAGTTCAAGAGTTATGGAGAGAAGCCTGGTCTGTGGTGAATTTCTAGGAAATGCAAGTATGTACATTGTCTTTTTTGAGTGTTACCACAATAAAATTGTAAATGCAAAACATACCACACTTTCTAGAACTGTTCGTTAAGAAGTGGTACTGCCAGGCGCAGATGTTTTATGAAGTAAACACTCATTGCTATTCTTCATTAAGGTACAAATTAGTAAAAACGGGTGCATGTTTGAAGGTACACTTCACCTGAAATGTTGTAATGGTAAAACGCTGCCCTTGGAAACCCACATCTTTGCATACAAATTGTGTAATTCTGCTTATGTGCTTGTTTACAAGCATTTTTGTACGCACAGTAAGTGCTTGTGTAAATTTTGTGGATGCAGTGCTGATTTCTATGAAAACTTGGCTCCGGCTATGTCCGTTACAAGGATGAATTAGTAGTGGCTATTCTGCACTGTGAGAAACAAAAAAGAAAAGTAAAAATAATCACAGTTTTTACAAGAACAGTAATTGCTGAACAGAAAAAAAGGGGGCAGTTTTTATGATAAAGCAATAGAGAAAACTGGATTTCTTGGTTAGAAATGTTCTTGTTTCAGGTAAAGCCTTTCTCTTTCCTGAAAAGGTTGTTTTTGCAGAGAACTTCCCTCAGTCCTTTGGTGAACCCATGTTCCCTGCTTCTTAAAACAGCTTGTTAGAGCCTGTGCTGATCTGGAATGGAACAGAAGATTTTTTTTTTTAGCTGTTCCAGCTCTCAAGAAATACCCACAGAATCTACTTGCAACAAGTATATCCCAATTCCTTCCTACACTTCTCCATAAAGGAAAGCATAATCTGCTGGGGTTATTGGTTTCTATTTCAGGTGAAGTGACAGGCTGATGTATCGTATTTCAAGTCTGGAGCGAAGCATAATTTTAAGATTTTTATTTTATTGAGCAGGTTCCTTTCTTTGGTTCCTTGTTAAACCCTCATGAATTTTTGGTGGTTGCCCTTGCAATCTGACATTCTTACATTCACTTGTTCTATTCTGGCCTTTGGTTTTAACAATATTGCTTTCTGTTGGACTCCATTCTGTGGATGAGTTGTTTTTCTAAAAGTGTCATTATCTGAAGGAACCTGCCTTGTTTTTTGAAGAAAGTAGAAAAAGCATAATGACTAGTGCTAGAAACTGGAATTAAAAATAAAAAAGAGATTCATATGCAGACAGTTGAATGCTACCCTGATGAAACAGGGGTGTTTTTCATGCCTCTGCATATTTCCTGTCTGATGAAAAGCCAGTCATTTAAAATAGATTTTTCAAAAGCAATCATTCATTTTCATGTTCCTTATTTTGTGGTGTCTGTCTTGAAGATCAATCTGATATGCAGAAATGCAGAGCTTTTGCAAAAGCAGGTGAAATCAATGTATCACCTATATTTTAAGCAGTCTCTGAAAAAAATGTATTATGTCACTCTAAGTAGTCAGTTTTATTGGAGATATTTGATATGAATCTTTCCATACATCAATTTGCCATAGTATAAAATGGAGGTAGGGAAAACACGCTGTTCGCAAAATGGGCTGCTATGAAGTAAATTCATTATTGTTTGCAAAGAACTCAGATGGACACTTAGGTAATCTGGTCATGTTAGACAAGCCCATGAGTAGACTATCAGTGAATTCAGAAAATAACATGAAAGAAACAAGCTACAGAGCCACACTTTGAGCTGTGAAGACCTTGCAAAGTATTGAACAACTGCTTAGCCAGCAAGCACCGCGTGATGTGTGCTGAACAAGGCAGGAGCCTTATAAGAAAACAGCAAGCCATAGCATAACTCAAAATTCTGTCTCACTTCAGAAACAGAAGGGGCTCAAATCAATAAGAAGGCAACCTATTGGTGACATATTTCAAAATAGTTTATTCCTTTTTAACAACTTTCAGCAACTTGGTTTTTCGTGTTGCATTTTAGCGTGTGATGGGAGTGTAATTTTTTACTTGAGTTAAAACATTCTTCTGTTGTTCCAAGTGACCACTATCTCATGTTGAGATAAAAGGTGTAAAAAGGGCTGTGAAGTTCTTGATCTATTGCACGATCTTGTGTGTAGGACAATCAATAAACTGTCTTACTCATTTTGCAGACTAATTTAAAGTCGTTAAGGTAGGATTAGTCTCTTATGTTAGCAGGAGTAACTGCATGTAAAGTACTTGTTAGTTCTTGAACTGTTGTCATTTTGGGACTTTTGTGGTAAATAAGAGAGGTAGAGTCTATTTTCTGGATTCCCATCATTCTTAGGACGCTTGTTCAAAAATTACCACTATTTAATGCAGACAGTTGGGACTCTGTTTACACATGTGTTTATACAGGTTCATTTTTAAAAGGTGCTGGGCTCTTCATCTGCTGGCTGCCTCTGATCTTACCTGCAGGTTCTTAGAATCATTTCTGTTGGACTTGATAGCCACAGTGACCAAGTGTCATTAGTAATGTTAGCTAATTCTGCCTCCTTCTCCAGGGCATTACAACACATGCCCCCAAACAGATCCTTGCCACATTTTATTGCCTAACTATTTTTCTCTGTTTTGATAAGGAAAATTAAGGGATTTTCTGCTTGGTTAGTTCAGTCCAAGCAGCAAGCTCTGGGGAATTGTGCTGTGGTAGAACATTGATGGAATGGAATGAGGGTCTGCATATCACTTACTGGAGTGCAAAGCCCTTCAGTTTACTCACAGTGCAGGTGGAGTTGGTTCACTCTTATGACTGACAGGTGAGCCCTGCAAGTCTTGCCACGGTCACTTAGAGCATCATCACCCCCAGTGTGACGATGGCCTAACACAGCCATCAGAAGAGACCAGGTGCCCACTCAGCTGCTCAGGTTGGTGTCTGGCATTTTAGCTGGCAGAGCAAAGGGCAGTAGCTTTGCACTGGAGTAAAGAGGTGTGGGCATGTGTTCCTGTTTGCCAGATTCTCTCATCAGGGGGAATATATGCAGGTTGTAACACTTTACAGCAGCACAGCATTATTACCAAAGTGTATTGCTGAAAGTGTCAAAAGACTGGTCTGTGCACTAGGACACCTCCAGTCTGGGAATGTTTTCTCTTGTGGTGGCTTTGCTGTGGTGGCAGCAGCCTCTCTAAGAAGCGCAGAGCAGACGAGTCATAATTTACACTACAACAGCAAGGTTTTCCAGAGCACCTACTTAATGAGGGGTCCTGAGTACCGTAAAATGAAGGCAAAATAATGCAGAATGTTGAAGCAAAGATTTCTGGGATCTTAGAGCACTGGGCTTAAAGCATGCTAGCATTCATTGTCTGGTATATTTTTGGCTGCGTTAAACTTAACCTAAATGAATAGATTGTTTCTTGCTGCCAGGGAAGAGTTTTTGTCTGAAGGCCATAGAGAATGTGCACACTCTTCTGAAGATAGTGTTCTTAAATGTGCACTAACAAAAATGCCTTCCTTCCCCTAAATATTTTGAGAGAAGAATGCGCTTTCCATATTCCTTCATTTTCCTGGATTGCTCCTTCTCTTTCACCATCTGCTCAACTGTGACCTTCTTTCTGGCTTGGAAGTGCTGCAAGATCTTTCCTTCAGACCACATCTGCCTCATTTTTAAGTGCTTGCTGAAGTGGTTCATGCAATTCTTGGCAAGAGATCACTCACTGGCCACGTGACTTGACGGATTTGTGACACCCATCTCTTGCTATTTCATCATGTGTTGCAAACTTTTTCATGTGAGAGTGGAATCCCTGTTGGGAAGTATGGACTGCATTAATGAGTACTGTTTTGCAACTAACCCATGTTTGGTGATTGATGAGCATATGTATTTTAGTTTCACTTGTCCTTACATATCTGTAATTATTTTCTGTCACACTCCCACCTTTTGCTTTTTGTGTGCATACCAAGAAACAGATCCAGCTGGTCTAGCAGTTAGCTGCTGCTAAAAGAGGCACAGATACTGCCTTTCCTCTGCCCTGGCTGTACTGCACATTCCTACTGCTTCCCTCTTGTGTCCCTTAGTCTTTGATTGTCGAGTAATATGTAGCAAAAAGCCCAATTAATTTCATGTTACTTGGATCTAAAATTAATCTCTGATATTATCTCATAATAAATTCTCTGTGAAGAAATGAGGAATTGGAGACAATTTTTTTACATGTTTTGAGCTCCCTGATGTAGGCAATATAGATCCACTGTTTTTATTCATCACAGAATGGTAGAGGCTGGAAGGGTCTGAGGGTCGTGTAGTTCACCTTGTAGCTTAGAGGAAGGTCAACTTGAGTCAGGTTTTGAGTATCTCCAGGGATAAAAACACCACAGCCTCTCTGAAATACCCATGCCAGTGTTTGAACACCCTCACAGGAAGAAAAATGGGGTTTTTTGATGTCTTGAAAGTAAGTGTTCTCTTCAGGTTAGACTACTCATAAGTTGATCTAAGTTTTCCTTCAGAATGGTCAGATGGACATCCATCTATTGAGTTTAGGGGAGGCAATGCAAGTGATAGCACTCACCTCCATCCAGTACTATGGCTAATGACTCCTCATCCTAGATCCAGAGGCTGGATCGCAGATTCATCCTTGTGAATAAGGAATTTGAAAGCGTCGATATTGTTTGGAAATCCCTTTTAAGTAAAGCTTTCCAAATCCTTTTGTTGCTAGATCCAGAATAGAAATAATTTATGTATTTAGTTACTGTGACTTCTGTCTTTTATCATAATAGGTTGAATATTTTTGTTTGTTTTGCAGTATTCTTTGCTGTGAGAATAACTGGGGGTTTTTTGACTAAGTATAGTTTTAATGTTTATGTAGTGAGCTTTGTAGCCATGGTTTCCACAGTGTGTATTTTGATGGCACTATGATAGTGCAGGCTGTATCTGTGCCACTTAACGAATCCTATAGTGTTCTGTGACTAAAAACAGACTGAGACATGCCCAACCTGTTGTGCTGCATTCATTTGGGTGACCTGCCCCAAACGTTACTTGACACATCAGTAAAGAAGGAATGATGAAAGCAACTGGATCCAGTGTTTGTGATGTCTCTGCCTGCTTAATGTCTCTGAACAAAATATTTTTCTACAGAAAAGAATTACTGAGTAGAATAATAATTGTGTGGTATGAATGCATAAGTTAGATTTCTTTAAGGGGAGGAAGCAGTTAATCCCTCCCAAGAGACAGTACAGAGAGACATCATGGATAAGGTTTCTGTAAGAAGTTCATACAAAACTTCATGCTCTGTATGAAGTTGTTCTTTGGGAGAGGGGTCAGGCATCAACACAAGAAAAAGGATCTGTATGACAAAGGAGGTAGGGTGACTGTGTCCAGCTGAAATATTGACAAACTTGAGCATGTTATGAAATACATGAGTATATGAGATAAGAATGGGGTGGGATTGGGTACTGTTATTAAAATGCTGTAAAACCAGTAGTTGTTGTGGTTAGAGATCCTTTTCATACGCCTGTTTCTGTTGCTTTCTTGTTGTCTCCAAGAGGAGGTTAGGTAGAGTTTGAGTGCTCCTGTTTTAGGCTGAGCTCTGCAGAGAATGTGTCAGATCTCCAAGTGCATGGTGGTACCAACAGCCCCCAAATGGAGCCCCTGGGGGTCCTTTATAGCCAGAGTTAAAGGCAATGCCTTGTATTCATCGGGAAGTCCTTAGCAAACTTTCCTCCATAGCCAGGAATGGGCCTGGATTGAAGTGTTAACCATCTCAGAATGTTTTACATTTTTAACAAAAATTATTATACCAAGGTAGTCTTAACTGTCAGACTGGGATGCGTTTAGTTTGCATTGGACATTGTTTCCTTTTATGTACTGTTTGTCTTTACCAGACTTGGCATGACTGCTTCCCAGGCAGTAAATACATCCTGGCATAATTAAAGCCATTCCACTTCCTTTGCAGGCAAAACCTCAGAGATGGTATCTCTGGAGGGAGATGTTGGAACTGCCCCAGAAGTTGCCAGCTGCTGTTTATCTGTTAACCAGTACCTCAGGTGCTGTCTTTCTGAATCACCGTCCCACACCACATCTGTATTTACAATGACCCCCTCTGATCCATAGTAAAAACAATTATAAAAACTGAGCAATTGTAAAAACTGAGCTATTAAAAAATGCTGTATTTTTTAATCTTGTTTTTTAGTGCACTAGATATGTTCAGGCAGAAAAAGAAAAAAGGAGCCAGAGAAAGCAATTTGAAGATTTGGGTTTTATCCATGAAAAAATCCATGTAAGACGGTATAATTCAGTTAATTCTTAAGAAGGTAGCTGGCTTCCCTCAGCAAGGTAGCTGTATGGGATGCACTTCTGAGGATATACCAAATTAGTTCTGCTGCTGCAGCCAATGTTTATGGACATAAATTCATGGCTCTTGATCCTCTTGCTGCCACTGTGTAAGCAGATTGTTTATCACTTTTTGTTAGGACAAGCACAGAAGCCTGCTTGTATAATTAAAGTTGTAGCATTTGCACAATAGTTATATACTTAAAATTACTGTGCCTTGGTGTCACCTTCCTCTATCATTTTTAAACCAGCACAAAATGAAACTGAAAATACAAGCCATTCAGGCAAAAATTCCATTGTGGGTAGTAAATAGTACAGGGTGGGGCTTCTAGAGCAAGGGTAGGACTGCAACATTTTTCCTATATCACAGGAAAGTTGTAAGAGTCATCTTAATACTATGTGATGGAAAAGGACATAAATCTATATGGATAAATGAAATTATGCATAAGCAATTAGCTTCTGCAGAAGAAGAGACATAGGTTGTAAACTCTTTGAAAAGCCCTTTTCCCATGCCATCCAGTAATTTAAACCACAGACTATTCTTTGGGGAGTATTAGAGCTGCAAAAACTAGCCTGGTCATAACTTATGTAAGTGATAAATTAAATACGACTATTAACTCCTGCCTGTTTGGAAAATAAAGGCACAGTTTGCATTAACAAGGTTGAACTGGATGATTTCTTTTGGAAAAACACTTGGATTGTTTTTAAATATGTTTTGCAAAAAATGTGTGATGTTTCAGGTGGCTGCTGCACTCTGTATTTGAGCCTTTATTTGAAAAAAGGTTCAGGGATAAAAAGTTTTCATACAAATATTTGTGGAATACCTTGTGTATTTCCAGGACAAAAATTATTGAGTGGATTTGAAAGAGATCCATCCAAAGATGAATTTTACTGGTAACAGAAAAACTTTCTAAAATGAGTGCTTCTCATCAAGCATAATCTTGCTGCCTAAACAGTTGCTATTTAGTGAGATGACTGACCTTAAATCTAATCGTAATGGAAACTTGTATTCCTCAATTACACAGATGGACTGTAGATGTAGTTTGATAACTTTATTTATGATAAACTTCTTTGGGAGTGAAATAGTATTCCTTGTCTCCTTCTGTATTTTGCAAAGTGAGAGTGACCATTTTGTAAGTAGCTTTTGCAAATCAAAATGAGCCTGGAGGAGACTGGCCTGTACCCAGCCTCAGTGTCAGGGCTGGCTCTGACAGCCCTGAATTGCTGTGGAAGAAGGGTATTTTGGAGTGATGGCTGTGCAGGGGCAGTGAAACAACGCTGCTGCCAGAGCTTTGGAGGAGCAACAGGACCTCCTTCTGTGGCCATAGGGCCTGCAGTGGCCCCTCTGGACTACAGGGGCTGGGGTGTACATCTGCAAGCCACTGATCTTGGACTGGGCCCTTCCAAGTGGCATCACAGCACTTTCCACCTGCTCTTGTACCATGCTGTGTACACCTAGGAACTGCAGCAGGGAGTTTAATTCCTTGGGTACGGTGTGGGGTAAATGCCCTCCCAGGGTTAAATGGGGATTGGTGCAGGCTGTTTAGGGGCGGGAAAGGTCAGGCTCTGAGTGAGCAAATGAATCTGTGTTCTTCACCACTTCTGAGAGGGGATCCTTCTCTTCCCTTTTGCTTACTTTGAGTTTTAGAGGCTTGATGTATCCTTGTCAATACCTTGTACTAAACACTAGTTTTAGCCTATAGGTACAGAGACAGGTTTAGGAAAGAACTGAGTGGCTTACTGTCAGCAATCCTACCTTCTTCACAGGTGCAACCGTTTGCTGTATAAGAAGCAGGGCAGAGCTGAGCAAAGAGCACAGCTGAGCAGGGGTGGGCAGGTCGGGACCTCTGGGTGATGTGACTGTGTGCTTTAGGAGTTACATCTGTATGATTCAATTACTGAATCATTCCCCTCTTTCTCTGTTAGGTTGCAGAAGTGTAGTTCTGTCAGGGACTTGCATCAGGAGACAAATGTCGTGGTTTAGCTACCATGTCTGGGAAGAATTTTTCGGGCAGGATGGTGGGATAGTTACAATTAAAACCCTAGCGGGCTTTTTATTTGTTCTTCATTTCTTTGTATGACCCTGCTCTCACCGAAGTTGGTGGGACAATTTACCCATTTAAATGATGCTTTCATTGGCATGGCTTGCATTCATTTTTGTCATGTTGATGCTCTTTTTTTTTGCCCTGGCTGGTGGAAGCCCTCAGGTGCAGGAAGCAAATGGACAGGAATTTAAAGGAGCTTCTGGCAGTCCAGCAGTTTCATGGTCAGTCTGGACAGCCCCAAAAATGGGTGGAGGGAATGGACAGGCAAAACCAGACGAGAGACTGGTCATGAGCAGAAAGCAGTGTCTAGCTTCCAGCCTTACTGAACTGTTTGTTTCTTAGTTACTTCATGAGAGGAAGGAGCAGAGTGTGAGATGGTGATACTGATAATATCAGCTGTGATTTAGAGTTGCGGGGCCACATGTCAGGGGGTCTGAAGGCTGCCCGTATATGAAAACTGTTGACACAGAGTCTGGGAATCATGCAGAGCTTCAGGCATGTCCTGCCTTACGCAGAGCCAGAGAGCAGCCCAAGGGCTACAAAAAACCAGTCAGACTCAACTAAAAGTGGAACTATTTATGGGAGGTTGTCTGTTTTCTCTTGTGACTCAAGGATGTTGTTTCTTGTTCACCCAGGCTCTGAGCGTTATCAGTTTGCATTTAAATGTAACTTTCCAAGGTTTTCAAATCTGCTGTTTTCCCAGAGGAATGTCTGTTCCTGGCATGTAGCCCTCCTTTTATCATACTGAAGATCAACTTGCTCAATGAGTGTCGGTAGCTTCTGGTAAATGACCAGAAGCCTAATATTGCCAGACCCCTCCTCTCTGCCCTCAGATGGAGACATCGTGGTTCACTGGATCCTACCCTATATGATGCCCCATGCCTTCAGTTTCTTCAGCACAGCCCTGGCGATGATCCTGAAATACCTTGCCAAGGAGAGTGCGTTGGAGGAGGATTACCTTCCTTGCAATCTGAGTCAGGTGGCACTGGGAATCACAGAAAAAGTGCTTGCAGGGGGAGTGGTGGTACGGCATGTGACCCTTCCATGTATCCAGTCTTCGTGTGTCTAATTGTCATGAACAATGCCTAAGTGTATGTGCCAGAGCTGACAAGATCACGTGCTGTTTTTGCATATACTCTTCAACTTAGCTAAATACCGTACTGCAGGGAAATTTTCTCAAGAAAATCTAAAGGATTAGACTAAATAATATCCATAAGTGACATTTTAAATAGAGACACAGCACTGTGTTTAACCTCATAATTGCTAACTGATACAGCTTTTATAAAACACAACTTCCTTGGATTTTTTTTTTAATAGGAATTTAATTTGCCATCTTTGGTAAAAAACTTGATTTTGTATGATTCTGCTCTCAAACCAAGTCTCAGCCTTGCTGTATTTTTTGAATCGTTCGGAACTGCAATACATTTATACTTTGATTAATGCATGTGTGCCATGGCTAGTGACTGCTAGTTTAGCTGTTAAATTCTTAAGTTCTCGTATTGTCGCTTCAGGTCAGAGAGAGCAAAGGTCTGGTATTTTAAGGGACTTGGTGCTTCTAGATAAAAACATTTTGCATTCCATGCATGTTCAATCTCTAAAGATAAGTGGGGAGGAATACTGGAAAATCCTGGTATCTCAATGGAAAAGATAGTCAGAATGTAACTTACCTTGCATGGTGGTGGTTTGCATTCATCAACATACCTTTGTTTCTGTTTTCTACTTGTTATAAAACCTTTGGCACTTGTTTTTAGTACTCATATGAACATTTGATGCCTGCTGCTGTGAAGATTTTATCACTGAAACAATTGTTTCCTGAGCACTTCAGTTCTTCAGGTAGTCCTACCAACAGTTATAGCTTTGGCGGCTTTAAAACTGAAGTTATTGTAACATACAGTAACGCTACTTGATAGTTTCCTCTGGGAACCCAACCAATGTTTTAGCTAAAACAACTGTATGAAGAATGCTGTTCTCATGGCTCAAACACTTGTAATGCTGTCCCACCCAAACTAACCTCAGCATGAGGGTGACTTCTAATCCACAAATGAGATAAGCAATGGAACTATTTGTTACCGTCCCTCAGACTTGAAGGTATTTCTTTCAACCAAGTTAGTATTTAACTGTCTTTATTTTACTGTTAACAAAAATAAAATCATGTAATTATAAAAGAAGCAGGTGTTTCAGTCTGTTGTGCAAAAAAAGGGCATTGCTGATTGGCTCTGAGCAACTGGTATAGAATTCTGTTGGTGAAATCAAATTAAATCCAGGGTGTGAAAGGATACTTTTTCCCAAGTGAAGGAGAAGATTGGCTTACATTAGGTGAAACATTAATGGAAATTTCACTAAAATGAAATCTTAGTGCTGCGGTTCTTTCTAGCTGCACTGTATTTTTTTCACTAGAATCCATCCCAGGAATTCATCCTAGCTTGATATCAGGACTGTTTTTAAAAAGTATCAATTTTGTCACATGTGTGTAGATCATAAAATTCCAAAGTATCCCAAGTTATTCCATCATGCAAATGCAGGATGTTTTTATTTTATGAGAATCTTTGGATAATTTCTTCCATGATGCTTTTTCACCTCATTTCCATACTGCTGCTGCTAGTGTTTTGTACCAGATGCTGTTCTGTCATTAAAGCAACTGCTTCATGGTTCTTTTGTGCCTGAAAACCTGTCTACTATGTGTATCAGGTGACCCAATAAAATCTGTTTCAAATCTTGCTCCTTTTCTTTCATGAGACCATCCCAATAAAAAATATCTTTTTATGCTCCGTGCCCCAAATACTCCATTATTGTTTTAGCTTGAATACAGTCCTGTCCTTACATATGCCTGATGTGGTTGATGGAGGTGTGTGACATGGGTTAAGTGCTATCTTACTTATTTGATATTTCCACCTCCTGGGGAGTCTGACTGCATTTATTTTTCTACAGAAAATCTATAAAACTAGGGTCTGATAATACTACCTTGACTGGCTGGCCCCATTGCCTACATGTACATAAGCAGAGAGAGAGAAGGCCTATGCCTGATGAAAGAAAGAATAGGTATCTGCCTTCTCTGCATAATTAGAGGGAAACCAGTACATGATAGCTAAGATAAATATGAGCTTGTTATCAGCTGATAATATTGCTGTTTCTCTCACCTTGTATACAGCAGCAACCAGAGGGATGGAGGTAATGGCCCTTCCCCTGTTTGCAGGGGAACTTTGCTCAGTCCTGGACCATCCTGGTGTTTGACAGCTCTAGGTTGATATCTGAAGCTTCAGGTGGAATTTTGCTGCTTCAGGGACTTCCAAGTGTCTCATCAGTCCTATATGTAATGTCTTCTTGGGTGGCTAAGTAGGACTAAATACCAATGTGTGTGTTACTAAATGCTTTTCTTGTGTCTGATCCATTCAGCCATCTGCTTTGGGCTCTCATTCACATCATACTTCTATAGTGCAGTTTATGCTGGTGTAGATACATATACTAGTGGCCCAGAAGGGGCCATGTGTTTACTTTCTCTGCCTTGGCATCACTCTCCCACTGCTCCCTTCAGTGCTGAAGCAGTCTGCTTTGGAGTCAGCTGAACAGCAGTGCTGGAGATGCAGACCTGGTAGGAGCACGGAGGTGAGAAGGGAAAGTCTGCCCTCTGGCCCAGCCTTATCACAGAACTTCCTGTTTAGGTACCCACTTGGCCCTGCAAGTTGTCTTGTCTTTGGCTCTACAAATCCAAAGTAATTGAGCTGTTCAGGAAAAAAGTGGATCATAAAGACATGAAAGGCAAATATAATCTGAAGATAAATCATGCACAGTCAATGGAGTTGGGGCTGTGAAGTTGATTTCCAGGGAAGATTAAATGGATCAGAAAGCAGATCCTTTTGAGGATGCATTGCAACATACATTCTTTGACAGAATTCTTCCCCTAGAGGCCCCTGGCAACCTGCAGACCTCCCCAGACTAAACCTCAGAGCCTTCCTGTAAATAAAGAAGGGACAGGCTCTGGAGGCAATCTGGATCTCTGTGAAAAGCCTCTTTGTTCCTGTCTGTGAAGGCTGGAAAATTCTTAGGCAGCAGAACTATGGATGCCGACAGGAACAACTCCTCCAGCTGGTTTGGCTCTCTGATGGGAGAGCGAGTGGCTGGCTCTGCTGGTGAATCTGAGACCCCATCCCTGCAGCCGAGGGAGATTGGCAAACTTACTGGGGCATCTGGCAAATGTAAAACCTTATGTATTGTTTGGGGCTTGCTCTCCCTGACTGCTTTCTGCCTCTCCTGGTGCGGGAAGGTGGATAGTTTCCAGCTGAAACAGTTGATGGAAAATTCCTGCTAAGGAAGAAAAACTAGAGGCTTAACTCTGGTAAAGACTGTAGTGATGGGCTGGGGCCAAACCTAAGAAGACCAGGGCATGGGCTGGTGCCATCCCACTGTGCCTGTTGTCTGTGAGGGACGCAGGGATGCTTCTGCTGCTGTCAGGATGGGGGATGGTGAGTCAGGGATCTGCACTGCTTTCTGTGGTTGTTCCTTTCCCTCTGCACCAGGTGAAGCTCATGAAAAAATCATAGCTCAGCACTGAAACCAAACTGGGCATGGCTAGTGTTTGGACAGGATGCCCTGTGAGCAGAACGCGTAGAGTATCTGAATCACTTTACCACCCGTGGAAATACTCTACAAATAAAGTTGTATTGTTTAGTTATAAATTTCATGCTGGAATGGGTAATCTTGAATGTATGTAGGGGAGAGCATGCAGAAATTAGTATTACATTAATGATTAATTACAGATTTGGACGAATTTGGAAGCGTACCCTAAAGGTAAAAAGCAATCCTTGGATTAACACAATTTCTTACCAGCCCTAGGACTTGTAGACTTCCTCAGGCATTGTTAAAAAGGTTTTGTTTTTCTTCATTTTTCGTATTTGAATTTGGTAAAGTTTCTTTCCTGTTGCTAGTGTTCCTGTTCCTCTGTTTATTGGTTACTATTCCTAAAAAAAAATCTAGGCTTTGGCTTTTGAGGGAAAAGGATATGGAGTGGGGAAACTGAGAACGACCCTTTGGAAGATTTGTGGAATTTGATAATGTTACAAGTGAGGCTAATTGCTATTTTAAAAGTTGCTATTCAAGTGGTTTATTTCTGACAGAAATGGAGGAGTCGGAAGAAACCCTTACCTGGTTTTGTTCTAAGGCCCAGGACGTTCTCCCTGTTGAGTTTCTCCGTCAGCTGAGTATCTTCTGCAGGTGTCAGTGGAGGGTTTCATAACACACTGCTTGGTTTACTCTCTTGCCCTGAGATCTTGGTGCAGCTTTGCACTTTGCATCTTTATAAATAAATCATCAGCTTTCACAAATGAGTCACCTATTGTTTGAGGTGGGCAGAATATTTCAATGGCATCTAAGTTAAGAATTGTGATTTTTAAATGTTTGGGTTGTATTTTTGACCTGCTGTAGTTAGAATTTATGTCCAAGGAGGTATAAAGAAAAAATAGGACAAAAAGCCTCACTGAGCTGCAGCTGTAACAGAGACACTTGTCTTTGGTGTTATTATTATTCATGACTCGTGGTGTAACCGTAGGACGGAGAAGTCGCGTTCTTTGGCACCTCAGGTCTGGGCTTTGCTGAAACACAGGACTGAAACGGCCCAAAGCTTTTACCTGATGAGAAATAACAAATGGAGCTAGGTAGTGGAGCACAGGGAAGCAGCAAAATGTCAGGATGTGGTGTTTGTGTGCCCAGAACTCACCTGGTTTTCTACTGTACCAGCTGGACATCTCAAAGCTGTTCCTGCTCCTTGCAGACCTTGCCACAAACGCTCCTGGGGTCCAGGCAGTCTCACTTGCAGCACATCTGCCTCGGTATTGGTCAGCGTGGTGGGCTGTAGGCATCTTGTGCGTACACCTCAGAGCCTGCTGTAAAACTCTTACGATACTTGAAGAGTTCTCTCTGTCGTATTAAGAACATCTAATTGAGGCTTTGCTGATCCTTCTTGGAAAAGATCCTTTTCGGCTCTTCTCTGAACCCTTTGGGCTCAGCACTGCACTGGGAGGCATCCAGGGTTTTGCTTTACTCTCTTTTTCATAGTGGGACCTCCAGGAGCAGTCATGCACCTCATTCCATGCTCAAAATAGCAAAGCTCTTTCTGTGGAAAAGTAAACTTTCATGGTTCCTGAGGAAATAAATGCTTCTGAATAGTGCTATGTGGGCTTTAGTACCATACATATGACAGGGAGGATACACTTAAAAAAAAAAAAAGGCTTCAGAGATTGTTTAAGAACAAGTTGGTGAATGTAACAGAGGAAACAGGAGTAAAAGCGTTTCTCCTGGCCGCTACTACCCACTTGTCTGAGGGCAGGTTGAGAGGTAGGACTGGCTGCATTGAGAGGGCAGAAACACACTGAGGTGCAGGACACAGGGGTGCCTGGGACTGCAGGGTCCCTGGCTAAAATGGGATGTCTATGTGCTCATTGAATTGCACCCAGAGACACCAAGGAACATGTCTTGGGGAGTTAAGTACACACAAATAGTTTAAGCAAACAGCAGTGAAGGGAGGGGATGAGGGGTGAGCCTGCAGGGCTTTTTCCCAGGAACTGTGCTCTTGTATTTAATAACTTGAGCAAAACCGTGCTGTGAGCATTTGCATCCCGAGATGAAATATACTTGCTGAAACCAGTTTCGTACTGCACTCTGCTTCTTCACATCCCTTATCAGCACTTTTTCTGGTTTGATGCTGACACAATATGGCTAGATGGTGATTGACACTTGAGGGATAGTACAGATGATTTTATATTTCATAACAAATGTATCACAGGATTTGCTAAAATGAGGTCTCATTCCCAGCTAGCTTTCCCAATCATACAATTTTGTTTGCTGTTGTCTTTTTTTTCATGTTTGTGGCATCATATTCCAGATTAGATTTAAACTCTTAATTTGCCAGAACTTAGATGCATTTGTATTTTAAATATACATTGGTCCTTTTAACAGAAGTTGCACCATTTGTCAGATCATAGTCACAGAGTTTTAAAATATACCTTCATTCCTGGTTCCAGATATAAGCTGTACGGTTGACAGACTTTGTTACTCTCTGTTTATATTCAGTCGAGCTCAATGGCACCTGATCCTGACAGAGTGAACTCTTTGTTATTTCTGTGCTAGAAATAATACCCATACCTGGTACAGGTCATCCTGTACCTGCTAAATGTTTTTAAGACGAGTCTGTAAGTGCTTGAAGTGTAAGAGCTTGGATATTATGTTACAATTATGTTCTAATGGCAGAGTATGGTGGACACTCTTAAGAAGCTCTTGCTCTCACATGGTTGGAAATTTCCTTGGAAATGCTAGTAAGGCTTTGTTTTCTGAAATGCAAAGTCCACATATGAGCTCTCTCCCAGCAAGGACAAACTCCAGCATTGCTCCCATTTCAAAGGTTTGGCCTCTGCAAGTAACCTCCAGTTAGATACATCAGTGATGTATTAAGGGGTTTTGTTGCTCCCTTATTTTCTTCTGACAGTAACTCCAAAAAAGGGGCTTTTTCAGAGTAGGAAAATTGTTTCAATCCTCTTTTCATTCAGTTTTGTGGTCTCTTTCTTCATTTCAGTGATTAAGGACTTGGCAGGGCTGGACTTCTTTTTTGGTTTGGATGATAGCTTTGGTTTGGAACATCCTAAAATAAAAATAATGTCCAAAAGTTTCCTCTTTGTCTGCTGTGATTTCAAAGCAATTTTCATGGCTCAGTTCAGGGCTGCCTAATAGAAGAAAATGGAAGAATAATTACTGCCTGCAGAGCTTGTAGCACAGTTATTTAAGTAGCTGCAAAATAATTTAAGGTACAGACAAATTTCTTGTTCCCTGAAGAACTGTGTGCTTTGAGCCAAACATTTTTCCTTGCACTAGGCACATGGTTCCTGTGGCAGTCAGGCAGCAGGCACAGCCCCAGTGTGCCAGCAGTACTAGCAAGGACACCATTGGCATTCCTGCCTGTCTGAGCTGCAAAGCTCACCCCCATCACTGCCCTGTGTGCTGGGTGTTGTGGCTCCCCATCACTTCCGGAAATCTTATCCTTTCAAACCCTCCCACTGAATTAAAAAAAAAAAAAAAAGATAAAAAAATAGAGTACTCTTCCTTCTGGGAAACCCACAGCACCCGCTAGGTTCAGACCTTAACCTTGGCCCTGGCTGTGCAAAGCAGACGCAGAGCTGCCCTAATGGAGCGGCCAAGATTTCCTGCTCATGTAGGGGAAAGTCCACAGTAAACATTCCAGCCAGATGGTGGCATGTGGAGAAGGGAGGGCAGTGAAGTGGCTGATCTCAGTCCTGCCCCTCACTGGGGGCAGCCCCACTGCTGTCCAGTCCAGGAGGAACCTGGGAGGGGGATGAGAGCCTTCATCAAGATGATTTAAACCATTCGCTGAAATTGCTTTGACTGAATCATAGGGTAAATGACCTCCTTCAGGCTGAGTTCTCGTAAAGTCCATGCGAAAATGCGAAGTGACCAAGGGAGAGCTTACCTAGGCAGTGTGGAAATCTGCAAGTGGGCTTTGTCAGGTGCCACAGCTTGCAGAGCATCTCCTGTTTTACAGGCATAGCCACAGAACACCAGGCACCAAAAAACAAACTCGTAACTGAAGTGTCTGGTGGGTATAAAGCTTCACTTGCATAATTTATTTTGTAGACTAAAAAGGGCTATTCATTTCCTCAGAATTAAATAAATTTCTATACACACCTGTAAATCTGACCTGTTCAGATCTAGTGTTATCACGGTGACTTTAATTATTTTAGTTAAAAGCCAAAATCCTTGTCATTTCAAGGAAAGAAAAAGCTACTTAGTGGTAGTAGTTACAAATCATTTAAGCTTTCAGCACATTAGCAAGCCTATATGTTATGGAAATATGGGGCTGGTAGTAGTCTTGCAAGCCCATATAGAGTTAGTTAAGAGAGGGACTTTCTAGAGGCTCTGAGGGCACGCTTGCAGTGGCAGATATGGTAAAACCTGGCCAAGCCTTCTCCTGGCCAAAGGTTGTCCATGTGTGGTCAGAAAGCCAAATGTGCAAGAGTTTGCTCAGGGCAGTGGGAGCACTGCCACACATCTTCTGGAATGCAGTGGTCTTGCAGCTGGAGGGATCAATGCTAAAGCATTTCAAGCCTGATATCTCTCTCAGTCCCCATAACCATCTGTGTCCTTTTGTGATTCAGGGAGGCAAAAGCCACAGGATGTCAAGTCTAAGCTACGGGGGAATTTACATGTATGGAAAGTGTTCAGTGGATGGGAAAATGGGACGTCCATAGCACAGGTTTTTGCTGGTGCCTTTGGTGTCCCAGGGGGTGCCATTATCCCACTAAAGACATTAATGAATTGTGTTTTCCAACAGAGAGACGTTATTAACACTTAGGCAATTTTGTATGTAAAACCTTAAATTCTAATTAGGGAATATCTTAAGGGATCAAGTACAAAACATCTACATTGATAATTTAACAGGAAACAGAAAAGGTGACATAGGTAATTGATCTGAAGTGAGGGAAATAAATGTTAAAAATAATGAGAATTTGTGAAAAATTGTTTTGTTTCATTTCCCCCGATTTGATTTGTAGTCATTCCATATTGGGAGCACTCATGGAGTGCTAAGGAGCTATTAGTTAATTCTGGTAAGAATAAACTGTGTCTTCTCTCACTGCTTACCCTTAAAGTAAAAATACTTAAAAAGACATATCCTTTCCATGGCATACTGGTGAGATCTTTCATTTTTAAACTGTTTCCAAGTTGTCTTTGTCCAATTATCATATTATTTCACTCAATGTGCTCGTGATGGAAGATGCTATTTTTTCCATACTACAAAGAGTGAAATAAGTTACTAAAATGAAGCAAGTTACCCAAGTTTCTATGCTGAGTTTACACAGGAATTCTGTTTCTTTGCCTAATCCCTAACTGATAAACTTGATGAAAAAGTGTACATATTTTATAATCATACAAGCATTAGGTATTTATGTGTATAGCCACTGAACAAACCTATGCCAATATACAGCACAGGCTATTCAAATGGGAATGGAACAGCACTGAAAAAATAGCTATGAGTGCGAGAAATAGACAGGAAAAGGAAATAAATAAACAGAAATCAACTTGTGTTAGGAGTGACTTTGACTAGAAATTCACACCTGCCCTTGCAGGGGATTGCTTCATGGTGTTGGTCAAAGGTTCCTGTCTTGCACAGGCATCTCTGTTGTTGATGGTTTTCTTTTTTCAATCCTCTGCTGCAGTTAAGAGAGTTATGTTGGGAGGGTAAATTGATTAGTATAATTGTTCATTAATGCACTCTTATTTAATGTACTTTGAGAGGTTATATTCTTCAGAATGATGATAAATTATGGTAACTCCAATTGATGTCACTGCAGCTAAAGGGATGTAAGCATTTCTATTAATACAGAGCACTTTTCTGGGGTTTTATAATGAAGCTATAAAAAATTGCTGAAACTTAAGGTACAAGTTTCCAGTATATTTTATGTACACAATATTCCCTTGAATCTGATCTAATCGATAGATATGTCAAATCTAAAAAGATATAAATAGAGTGGAAAGAATCTACTGAAGATACAGATTCCAGCTGCTAGAAATGGAAGTATATAAGGGGAATACGCTGCTTTCTCTTTAGGTTAAAGCAGGTGGACCTGTGGCAGTACAGGTGACAGGCATTTTGCTCAAAGGGCATCTTGCACCCTGGGCTGGTGTCTTTATCAGGATTCCTGCTGCCCTCTGCCTCAGTCCATTCTCTGCACCTGGTAGCTCCTGATGTATGTTTAACTTGGTATAGCAGAACAGTATTGAATTTCTTAAGCTATGTTGATATTCTTGGAGGAGCTCACGAGGAGCTTGCACAAAAAGGCAGCTGATTTTGGAATAAAAATTAAAAATTTAATATTAAAATCAGATCCCATCCTAAAAAGTGAGAGGCAGAAAATGCTGTCCCACCTTTAAAAATTGTGCTGACTTTGAATATTTCAGTATGAGAGGCTTGAACAACAAAGATAACTCCAAAGCTTTTAAATTACAGAAAAAGAAAGGATGAGAAACCAGCTAACTATGTTATCCTGATATACTGAAGTTTTTCAAAGGTACTACCAAAGGAATTATAGATAAAACTGACCCAAGCTTTTAGAAAAACTTGGTCATTTTTCTCACAAGAGGAACATAGAGAAAATGTTTATTTAATAGGTTTTTTTAATATATTTTTCTCCTTGGATTAGAGATAATGAAAATAGTAAGGTACTTGTGCTAACCGGTTAGTGCACTACATCAGCACCAAAGCACCAAGGAGCTGTTAACTTGAATTCTGATGCAAGTTCTGCAGGAAAAGAATGTCTGCCGAGTAACAGCCTGCCTGATCTGATAACTGAGACTGACAACATGATGGGCTATGCAGAAAGGGGCAATAAAGATGCTCTACTTACAAAGCAATCCATTTGGTATCTCCTGTCTTCCTGAATATGGAATGGTTTTCTGAAATCATGACAAAACATTGATGAATGGGCACATGCATTATTATAGCAGTCAATCTCAAGGTAATGAGATACACAAAATTCCTAGTTATATTGTAATCCTGTCAATTATGAGTGTATTGTAAAAACAGAAATGCTAAGAACAAAGAAAAGAGAAGGAGACAAGGTAAAATGAGCTCAGAGACTCACAACAGCATTGTCTTCATGCACCGAGGAATAAAGTATTTATTTACATTGGTCAAAGTTCAAGGGCCTCGCATCTTCTCCGCCCCTTTCTTCACTGTTTCTTTTTCTGTATTCACTTTCTCTTTCTTAACGTTACCTAATGGGTTAATGGGCTTTTCCTTTATTTTCCTATTTTATTCTGCATATACAGAAAAGTAAGCTGTGCCACACAATCCACATGATATTAATGGTCAGCAGGTATTTATAGATGAATGTAGGTTTTAGAAATACAGCTGGGCGGAGACTTTGTTGTTTGACTTTAAAATTGTGCTAGTCATCGTTTTCTAGTTCTGCCAATCACTGGAATAAAAAATTAGAGACCTAAAGCATATACATGTACAGAATATTAAAGGTTAGGGTGTTTTCATTTTTTCTTGCCCTGATGGAGATGTGCCTAAAGAACCAATAAAAATTATATATTATATATATATAATTGTACATATATAAATCACAGCCCTTGCATGAGAAGCCTGTAGTCTAAACAACTAGCTCAGAAAACTCAGGCTTTGATCAACAGTAGAGTGAGGATGGCTCTTGAGAGAGGCATGTTTGAAACACACCAGGAAAAAATTCACGTGCTTCCTTGAGGTAGTATGCAGCCTCGTTTTTCTACTATGCTTCTGTTGGCACTTTGCAGTTCAAAGGAACATAATGATGCTACTTCTGTCTAAAACAGGAAAAAAAAAAGAAAAGGAAAAAAGATGAAACACTATCAGGTTAAACTGAAATGTGTCTCTTTTTGAGAAATAATTTGTAGGTGCTTTCAGAACAAGATTATAAAAATTGGGACCTTGGACTTACACACAGAGATCTGAAATGGGATATACCAGCTCTCCCCTCCTGCTTATCAGCTTGACTGCAGCTTTTAGCAATCAAAGTTATTGCTACCTGATAGCGGTCTTGGGTAACCTCTGTGAAAGGAGTAATCCCCTCAGTGCAGCCCACAAAAGAAAGGGCTCTTTTTTTCACTTAATGCTAAGTTCATTAGCATTTTTTCACTTAATGCTAATTAGGCAAGGCAATGCAGTGCTTTGGGCTCCCTATCCCTGCACTGCTGCTAGATACCCAGCAGTGGGAAGTGACAATCTCCATCTGTGCAGACTCTTGAGTGGGCACTGGGTTACACTGGGTTTTATGTCTCCTCAACTGTATGAAAAGCAGCTGGGTCTGGATTGTGGATTTCCAGTATTTGGCTGTTTTTTCATTACTGGGCAGTGAAAATCCAGCACGCAGAGGGAATGCATGGGATGGGGCAGAGAAGCAAGAGCAGCAGGGAACAAGTGGTGCTCCTCTAACCACAAACATTATGTTTGCAGTACAGGTTTTTCAGTGTAATGTAAATAAATAGGTATAAACACAAACCATGCCTTTCCAATAAATCCAGCCTACTGCTCAGTGCTGCCTTGCAGTTAGACACTGGTAAGTATCGATGTCCATGGTTTTATAGTGTTTGTCATCCATGAGCTGCAATTCTCAATAGATTCGCAACTCCAGCCATCAAAAATTTTTGATACATTATTATTATCCTTTTATAAGTAAGAACCACTAATGACTTCATGCAGTGGTTTGGATTAAGCAGATCAAGGATGAATTAACTAATTTGCACTGAATCACCAAGGAAATCTATGGAATGATTCAAACTAGGCATCTTAATTTTTAGGCTTCTTTGAAATGCAAAAATATAGCACACTATCTGCAAGGCCTTCCATCCTGCAATACAGAAACAAATGATCCAGTCCCCATTCCACATGTGCTGCACCAATCAAAGACTGAGAAAAAAATGTTAAATGCTGTTAGAATTATGATAATAATAATTTACAGGTATCAGGTTTTGTTTCTTTGAGCTATCTTGTTTTTTCCTTGGGGGAAATAGTAAAGTAAGGTTAGGCTAGGCTAACATGCATGTAGTCATTGTTTGCTCTTGTTATCTGTAGTGCCTAGTAAATCCATGAGCTGTGTACTGGTAAGAAAAAAGACTTTTGAAGACAAATCTTCCTCATTTCACATTGCTACCAATTTCTGTTCACCTAGAGGTACAGAATAAGTGTGTCACCAAGCTCCCTCCTTTCTGCTAGCTAATAAATTCTGCACGTCCCCTCCTGCAGACTGCTGGCCTTTGTTGTTTAGGGGTGAAATACTCGGTGTTGGGAATTCATCTAACCTTGAAAACATTTTGGGCTGCATGGCCTGAGGCCTGGTAGGTAACACTGAGGAATTACTCAGCTACAGTTTCTCTCTGATACTGCTGAAACTTCAGACTAATGCTTATCGAGATAAATACAGCCACGTGTTCTGCAGCCTCATCGTACAGGTGAGCATGGATTACTTGCCTGTGCAAACATGAGAAAGTTCATTCCCAGATTGCAAATGTGGCAATAAATTAATTAGTGCCAGCTAAATATTTTACTAGCACTTATGTCTGTTCATACATCAAAAATGACTGCAGACACCGAGCATCAGCACATTTTTATTGATCCGTAACTGTTCTTGCCCAGCCGAAAACCGGGAGTTGTCACTGCCAAGTGACCCCGTGAGATGAGGCACGGACACCTGGCCAAAACAGGCGGGTTTCGGGAGAGTTGTTTCCGGCTGTTTGTAAATTTCCTAAGTGCTTCTCAAATTTTGTCACACTTCCTGACTTTGGTGTTCATGGGATGCCGCGGGGCGCTTCACCTCCGAAATGCTGCACGACTGCGCTCATTCGGGGAGGGACAGGAGCAGAAGGAGAGGCGGGAGCGCACAGGTGCGGACGGGAAGGCCCCAGGGGAGGAGCGGAGCGCGACAACACTTCACCACCACCTCGGGCGGGGCGCTGGGAGGAGCGGGGCCGCGCCGGCAGCCGCCCGCGGGCGCGGGGCGGGGGCGCGGCGGAGACTCGCTCCGCTCCGCCCCTCTCCTCTCCTCCCCTT